>CM042015.1:15887608-15926019 GCA_023525715.1 Cichorium intybus | reverse complement strand
TGCCTAATGGTTCACACTTCTCACTAATAACATACTATTTAGATCTCATAATTATGTTAACTTATTAATTCAATTTCATCAAACACTAGATGCATGCATTTGTTGTTATTGTTGCATAAATAAAGATATTAATTAGTAATGATTGAAATCTTTATTTATTCATCATTCACTCACTTCTACAATTTTATAGTTTAACAAACTCATAAAATGATAAAAGATTCATAAGTATTTTTATTTGAAGTAAAACTTTTGTGCTTTTATCAAAAAGACCTACAGACTTTTCTATTTTTTTCATTTTGCTTGATTATGGGTTTCTAGGTTAACTTCCGATAATACACAACTTTTTCCCGAAAAACCCTTAAGTTTTACTTAAAGAACTTTCACCTTTTTCCTCTAAAAACCCCTCACATTTGGCCAACTTTTTCGTTTGCAACAACTTTTTTGTTTTTGCTCATAGTTGTTGTGTTCTTGTTGTTGCTACTTATGTTATTCTTGATGGAGGATGATGGAGATTTGATTGTATTTGTGCTTGTTATATTTGTGTTTGCTATCATGATAATGATGAAGGTTTGATTATACTTATGCTTGTTTCATCCAAAACGACATATATAGGATGAAGCTCTTCTAAATCATGATAAATAGCCAACATGATGGGACACATGTTTAACATGTGGAAGACCTGTTTGTTCATATTGTAGAGATCTAAATCACTTGGAGGGGACCAAACAGCTTGGAGTAGAACTATATCGGTGGATTTGCAAGGCCACAGTTCTACTATAGGGAAGCAAAATACGATATCGTTCTTGGAGATGATAACTCGAAACATGTACACCACCTAAAT
This sequence comes from Cichorium intybus, assembly GCA_023525715.1. NCBI lineage: Eukaryota > Viridiplantae > Streptophyta > Magnoliopsida > Asterales > Asteraceae > Cichorium > Cichorium intybus. The sequence goes on along the minus strand of CM042015.1, from coordinate 15,925,178 downwards.
CCATTTCACTCACATATTAATTTTACAACACATTCGTCTATACCATACATATCATAAATTCCATGCAAATCTTATTAAGCCACCAACCCATCTTCCTTTTGAAGTCATGCATACAACCTCATCACCTATGTTTTGTTAGGGATGATAACTTGACACATTTACACCATGCATACAAGCTCATCACCACATACCAAGAATCCCAAGCCAACGTTCCTTAATGACGATGTTTTATGAATAACTTCATACAGGGTAATGGCTCAATAGCTTAGGTTAAGAATAACTTTTCATGAGAATGTGATATGCATGAGTAATAAAAATAATATATGGGTAATTAGCAACATATGCATAGTAGTCTAAAGGGGTGCATGACCCAAGGGCATTACCCTAAATTTTATATAAAAATGTAATATATTTGATTTTTCACTCCTGGGCCCCAACTATAAACAATCGAAAAACAATATTAAAATATAGGTAATATGGGTTTGGGTGGTATACACGTGTTTCGTTATCATCTCCGAAAATTGTCTTACATTTTTCTTATCTGTATTAGAATCATATTGTTTCAAATCCACCAGATACAATTCTACTCAAAGTTATGCGAACTACTCTGGGTGATTTGGATCTTTAAAGCATAAACAACCATGTATTCTATATGCAAAACATGTGTCCAGTGATGATGGCTCTTTATCATGAATTATAAGAGATTCATCTTATATACGTCTTTGTAGATAAACAATCACATATTCAATCAAACATCCATCTTCCTCCATGAAGAACACCATAAGCAACAACAAGCACATTGTAATTAATAGCAAAAATGAAAAAGTTGGTCCAAACGAAAAAGTTTGTCAAATACGAGGGCTTTTTTTTTTTGAAAAAAAAAAATGAGGGTATTTAGGTAAACAATTATGTATTATTGGAAGTTAACCTACAAACCGGATGATTGAGAAAAATGAAAAAAAGAAGGAAACTTTTATGTATTCTAGTAATAGTTTCATTGAAGCAAAAGAAAAACTTAATACTTACGAGTCTTTTATAAAAGAATAATAACCTAAATCGTCCATGTGGTTTGGTCCAATCTACATGCTCCTCCTATTTTTTCACTCGGATCATCCATGTAGGTTTGGTCTGATATGCAAGTTTCGTCTGTTTTTTTATTTTACTCAAAGGGAAAATGACTTATAAGGGTAATTATGTTTCAAAACTGTTCAAAAAACATCATCCAAGTTTGGTTTGTTCAAAAAACACCATCCAAGTAAGACCTTTGTACAAAAAACACCATCTAAGTAAGGCTTTTGTATAAAAAACACCAACGAACTACATGTTTTGTTCAAATTTTACCCGATGGTAACCGACTCTTACAGGTTAAAAGATGACTTGACCTAATATTTAGTGACATGACATAATAACAGATGAACAGTTTAACCTGCAAGAGCCGGTTACCATCAGGTAAAATTTAAACAAAACATGTAGTTCGTTGGTGTTTTTTGTACAAAGGCCTTACTTGGATGGTGTTTTTTGTACAAAGGCTTTACTTGGATGGTGTTTTTTGAACAAACCAAACTTGGATGATGTTTTTTTGAACATTTTTGAAACATAATTACCCTTATAAGTCATTTTCCCTTACTCAAACTATCCTTGTGGTTTGTTTTTGTTTCGTTTATGGTTCTGGCTCAAGTTGAAAAGACTACTTTGCTCCTTTTTTTAATTTTCATCTTTTTCAGTGTGTAAAGTACCATTGAATATATGCGATAATGTGGACCTATCACCACTTTCCAGCAAATAACTTTCATAGATCCTTCAAGTTATAATTTTTTGTGTTTATTCAAGTTGCATATTTTCTGGTTTATCAAGCTACACATGTGGGTTTCATTTGATAAAGTTTCAAATTCTTAAAAACAGATAATGGGTGTGGTGGTGGTTGCTTGAAGTGAAGGAGTGGTGGGTGGGGAGTGGGGGAGTGTTTCTGGAACAATAAGAAGAAAACGGTGATGAGACCAATTCCTTTTTAAAATTCAAATATCAGGGAGTTGTCTGAGTACCATCATTTTTTCTTTTTAATGCTCCCAAATATTAATCATAGATGGATGGAGAAGGAAGTGTAAGGAGAGTGGGTCACATGATGGAAGAGGATCGACGATGGAGGAATGAGGAGGAAGGGAATCGACTGTTAGATTTCACTGGATTACATATTTGATTATTGGACGATGGTCGGAGATGGTGGCTAGCGAGAAGAGGTGGTTGATATGGTTGGAGAAAATAATGAGTATGGAAGGGATAAGAGGTGGGTATGGTGGACTCATATTATCTTTATAATAAATAAAAATAATAATTAAACTATAAAAATAAATATAAAAGAAATTAGACAAGGGCAATATAGTCCTTTCATATTTAGGAGGGACAAAAGCTATGGCAAAAGAATATTACAGAGACAATTCGAGTGAAAAGAAAAAAATAAAGACTAAACATGCAGATAGCACCAAGTGTGCTCTCCAAGTGTTTACGTGTGACACGATTGATTTATATATATATATATATATATATATATATATATATATATATATATATATATATATATATATATATATATATATATATATATATATATATATATATATATATATATATATATATATATATATATATATAGGGTCCCGATCCGGTGAGGACTCCAACTTTCGTGAGGACCGCGAGGACAATTCTCGTCCAATCAACTTCATTAAGGGCGTTTACGTCAAATTGGGCCCGCTGGACGAACTGGGCTAACTCACATGCCAAAAAAATGCTGAAAGCTTGGGCTGCAAGACATTGGGCTTCTGTTGGACTGAAACAAACGCTTAGCCCTAAAATCACTGTCTTCTTCGTTCTGCTTCATATCTCTGATCGTGTTCTCCGTTGTTCATCCATTGATCGATTTGGTTCAACTATTGATAGAAATTGAAGATTACAATTGATTCAGGTTAGTTTATGTACAAAATATTTTGATTAATTGCCTGATTTTACAATTGATTCAGGTTAGTTTATATACCTCTGAAGCAAAAATATTTTGATTTGTTTCAATTGATTGTAAATTGAAGATTATAATTCAATTTCTTCGTTGCTTCCTTGCTCTGATCATCTTCTTCGTCGCTTCTTGCTCTGATCGAATTCAACATCAAAAAGATTCTGATTTTTTCAACATATCAAAAAATTGAGGATTATAACTTAATCAGGTTAGTTTATACTATATATAAGAGATTTTATTTAATTGAATGTCCAAGTTTGATGATGCACTCAAGGTGTTTGTTAAAATGCCTCTGAGAAGTTCAGTAAGGTATTTGTTAAAATGCATCTGAGAAGTTCTATAATGTATTTGTTAAAATGCATCTGAGAAGTTCAACGCACATAAGGTGTTTGTTAAAATTCCTATGAGAACCTCAATGCACATAAGGTGTCTAAGATGTTTTTATAAGATTTTCTTGTGCTTTACACACACAAACTATTTGTATGAATGTATTTGTGATATGTAAATAAGTGAGTTCATACTTTGTATTACATTGCTTTTTGGTCTTTATGGAAAAAATTTACATGCATATGTCTAAGAGAATGTGTGATAAATTTGTGTGTGAATCTAGGTTTGTGTAGAAAAAAGAGGATCATAAAAAGAAAATATTGGTATAAAATATGTCTTAATAGATAAAGACCAACCTCGTGCAATTGCATAAGTCTATTAAATAAAAAATTAAACTCTCACTTGTTAAGACATAGTTATTGTTGTATTGATCATTTATACCAACACACTATATACATGTAATATTGTGAAAACTTGTTTAGGTTCTGTTTATGAAAATTTGTATTTGGAGCATTATGTTTTGAATCATCACATGGTTGCATCATAAAACTTGGGAAAATATATATCATATTATTGATTTGTTATACCCACTGGAATTAGGCCATATCATTGATTTGTTTATCATCTTATTTGTATAATTGTATGGTAACATGTTTGGAATCATAACATATTTAGATCATCCAATATTTGGATTATAAACCATTCAAATCAGATCGTTGTATTGATTAATTTGTTACACATCAATTATCAAATGTTTGTATCATATAATTTTTGAATCATATATTGTGAAATGTTATGATCAGTAATATATCATTTGATGGTGTTATTCATCATGATATATAATTTGGAGAACCCTGAGTTATGTACATATGAGACATATGCCATAATAACAAGTTATATTTTCCTAATGCATTGTTCCTTTGGGTAGTTTTAAGCACGTGTTTTATGGTATATTTTTTGTAAGCTCCAATAAAAGGTTTCTTTATTTTCAGGTTGGATGCAAAACTTTCATTGATTTATAATATTATTGTTTCAGGAAACAGTCTTTGTATCTTAACATCGTCAATGCCAAACATTATACAGGCATATAAGAAAATGAGATATCAGTCAATAAGTCAAAGTGGATATCTAAACGAGAGATCTTGAGTTTGAGCCCAATATGCACGAGAGACATGGTAGACCTTTGATGTTAAGATGTTGTTTGATCTAAACTCAAAGTATTAATATGATTTAACAATGTATGCATCTCAGTATAAAAGTCAAAGCGAATGTTATGGTCTATAGGTTTAAAATATTCAAGCATTTGAAATGTTATATATTCAGACTAAGAGATTGTAGATAATTTATTATTATTCGGTTTTGATGCATATAGTTTTATTTTTTTCAATCATATCATATGTTATAAAATTGTTGTTCATGTCAGGTTTGTCAATATGGTATAATGCAAATTTGCATACACGTCAAACATTTATATGCCTTGAATCATATTTTGAATAATACCATTTTGAATCATAGAATATTAAATCATGTATATTTTTTCATAAAATTTTTGATTCATAAAAGGTTTGGGATCATAATAGTTTTTGGATCATTATAATATAATAGTTTGATGTTTTGAATAATATGATACTTAGAATAATAATTTGATGTTTTGAGTAATTTGCTACTTTGAATCTTAGTTTGTCTATTTTTATGATGTAAAAGCAAATGTTCAAAAAGTTATGATTCAAAATGTTATATAATCCAAAATCACAATATATAAAACTTATGATCCAAAAATAGATGAAGCACAAGATGTATGATCAAAAAATATAGATGCATCATATAAGTTTAGATCACGACTATTAAAGTTGAACATTAAGATCCTAAAATATTAGAAAGTACGAAATGTCGAATAATATTGTTTCTTGAATAATAGTTTTATATTTTAAATACTATATAATTTGAGTATTTAGATTTTTCTATTCAAGTGATGAAAAAGAAATTTCTATGATCCAAAAAATATAATAAAGTTTTCGATCATGAAGAAGTTTTAAAATCTAAATATAGTTTTGGATTATAAATGTGATACACAAAATCATGATCCATAAACGTTGACCCATAAAGTTTTAGATCCAAAAAATATAATATGAATCAATAATTTTCTGGATCATGAATATGATCCATAAAAATATGTTATGGATCAATCATTGATGTCATCTTTTCAAGTTAAATATCATATCATATGTGGTTAATATCCCAAAAATAATATTTTGGATCATGAGAAGCAACACAAAATCATGATCCATAAATTTTTTGTTAATAGGAACTAATAAAGTTTTGAATGATGAATATTATGTTAAAATGGACAATTATGTTATATATGGCCATTTTTTCAACCTAGTCGACATGGTCCATATCTTATTGACGATCCATAAGAATAATATCCAAAATACATGATCCATAACACATATATATGGCATGAATTATAATATGTAATATGCAAAACTTCTGTGTTTCATATAAAACATAATGCATTACTAAAACTAAAAGTGTACCATAGACAGGTTCACTACGACATTGTTTATTTACCACATAACACGACAACAATAAAAAATATGCTACTAATAACGAAAACTAAATAAGATATCAAACTAAAAACTATTTCATAAATATGGTCATAACACGACAACAATCACAAAACTCCGATTCCTTGAACCCTAACTTGAATTTCATGCAAATGCGATTTACCATAAATCTTGTTCTGCTTGTATCTTGTCAACTTATCATAGTCTTCTAGAGTCTGAAAAATGTAGGTTTGCTCAGATTAAAATTAGACAAAAATATATTTGCAACATACTTCTTCCTTATCTTTTCAAATTGTATGTCTTAACAATCAAACTCAAGTTCTAAATGAACATCAATACTATCCGCTCCACTTCACATGCCTCCAAAAATAACCCATAGTCAACAAGGTTATTTTTTAAACAAAAAATATATTTTCCACTTGCAATCTTGAAAAAAAACAAAAATATTAAATGTTATATCATAATAAGTTATGGGTCATAATCCATAAAAAGTTGGATCATTTAAGTTATGAATCGTAATTTGTAAAAATTTGGATCATTTTAAGTTATGGATCATTATTCATATAAATATAGAAACAGTAAGTTATGGATCAAAAAATAAATTTGACAGTTTTAGGATCCAAAAGCTATGATCAATAAATAATGATTCAAAAAGGAGACATGAATCATAAAGTTTTGGATCATGAGTATGATATAAAAGTAACATGATCCAAATAAAACAATCTATAAAGCTTTTTATAAGATGGATAAATAATATAAGATAAATCATAAAACTTTATATAAAATAGACTATTTCTACAAGCTGAACAATTTCTATAAGATGAATAAATTTTCTATAAAAAAACATGATCTAAATAACTCACCATGATCTATTAACTTTATGACGTGAATCATAAACATACAAACTACTACTTTCATATCCTCATGCACTACTAAAAAAACAACAATGTACCTTAACTGAGTTGATAACATCCTCATTATTTATAAATTGAAGCATAAAAGCAAAAAAAAAATCAAAGATGTTGCCAAAGAACTCAGTTTAACTCAAGTAATCTGCTCCGTAACATTTTGTATGTGACACTCACATTGGTGATTGGTTCTGACTTTTGTTTTCCATACAAATTGGTGCCCATATCTGCAAACTTCTACGCATCACCTAAATTGCATAAAAGATGAATCAAGTAAGTTAGTCGCATAACAATTCTTTTAAGTAAAAAACAAACAGGTAAACAGTATGAGAACATCAACACAAAAGGTATAATGATTATAACATGAAGTGCACCAAACATTTTTAAGTTGTCTTGTATATTCAGTGATTACATAAATGGTTACCAATGACATCTCAACCTTCATTTAATTCAAGGTAAAATCGTTCCAAACCCTAAAAACTAAGAAATAAAAAAGTCAATGTAGGCCTACCATTTCATACGAATGAAATTTGATATGAAGTAAATCCTGAGACCCCTCCTTCTAGAATTGAACTTGATCCCTCTATTTTGATGCAACTTATAGTGGAATTTAAAACATAACATGTACAACAACGATCATGATAAACCACATGATCAAGATAAAAGATAATTGTTAAGCCTTTGATGTCCTTTAATCATTATTAATAATATTTAAAAAAATAGAAAAAGTAAAACAATCCATCTAGGGAAAAAGTAACAGGAAGTGATATGGAGATGGTCCACATAAGAAACCTAACATAAAAGAATTTAACACGTTAATGAATAAATTAACATTCATGAATTATTATTATATTTTGCAATACCACAAGCAATTGACAAAGATCTTTTATACAAACTTTTGTGTTCATGTAGATCCATTTTGGCAGCATCAATATACAACCAGAGCAGTTTTATATTAGAAAGCTTCAAATTTTGAATAGACTTTGATTATTTTAAATTGCTATTTCTAGAAAAAGCTGATACAGTGGATACAATAATCTATACTATAAGGATGCTATAGCATCTAGTTCAAATCAGTTCTATGTTACAAACAACTACATCAATTTTTATCACAAATAAACAAATGAAAACAACAAGAAAATCCTCAAGAAAGTAGATTTTCCAATATGTGGTTTCTTTGAGACATTAGATCGAACACGTTGCAAGCATCCTTATATTCAACTTCCTTTATGAATATAAACACGAGTTTAGAAAGCATTAATCATCAAAAAGTGTTTGCCAACTTATATATCAGCACAAGAACTACATAAACTACAAAACAAAACAAATAAAAATATTAAATCAACTAAAGGAACTTACCTGATTCCATTTAACGGAAAATTTCGAAAAAATGCATCTAGTTCAGATCAGTCCTATGTTACAAACAACTACATCAGTTTTTATCACAAGTAAACAAATGAAAATAACAAGAAAATCCTCAAGAAAGTAGATTTTCCAAGATGTGGTTTCTTTGAGACATTAGATCGAACACGTTGCAAGCATCCTTGTATTCAACTTCAGTTATGAACATAAACATGAGTTTAGAAAGCATTAATCATCAAAAAGTGTTTGTCAACTTATAAATCAGCATACGAACTACATAAACCACAAAATAAAACAAATAAAAAGATTAAATCAACTAAAGGAACTTACCTGATTCCATTTTAGGGGAAATTTCGAAAAAAAATGCAGACACACCAACAATTCGTGAATACAACTATCGAGACTGCAAATCGATCGATTACATGATATATTAACTTTGAATGAATACAAATCATAAGATTAACTACAGAATTTCAACAAAATCAGACGAAATTCAACAATAACTCACCAATTGTTCTTCAAAGGTAAAAGGGGAAACTATGGTACGAAATATGAACAAAATACGATCGATTATACAATATCTTTGCTTCACACCAACAACAACTCCAAGATTAACGACGATTATAGAGAAAAACACAAGAATTTTGAAGAGAAACGTTGATACTTGGACAGGAGCTCAAAGATATGGAGGAATACGCTTCTGTGAACTGAACGAGGGTTTAAGAAAATGAAAATGACGATCCAGTCCTTCAAACCCTTGCCCTTTACAGGAAAAGTAATTTAAAGTTCTAGTTATTCACAAAAATGCCACCGTGTCCATAATAAAAAAATAAAAAAATCCGAATTAATAACAACCATTCATTTTTTAGATTAATGGTCAAGATTAGTCCTCACAATCCTCACAAAAATAGGAGTCCTCACCCGATCGGTTTTCTATATATATATATATATGGGAGGTTAAAATGAGAACAATTTTTAAACTGAGAACATGAGAACAAATCTAGACCAAGTAATTTAAAAAATGGTCGCTTCTCTCCTCCGGTTTCAAACTTGGTCTCTTTAACGATGGTCTCTTTAACGATCTCACAGATCTGTTTTTTTTAAGGTTTTGTCTCTTGAAAAACCTTTCCCCTGTATCTTTTCAAACTTATCTCCTTCATCTACAAATTCGTACAAGTAGTGTGAACCGCTTATAGCTCTGATCTTCAAAATATCATACACATATCATATGAGGACTTCTGGAAATTCATGATTTTGGTACTCTCAAGCCTTTATTATAAAAATACAAACCCATTTTGTAAGTCACAGAAAGACAGGATCTAAATGATTGTTCAGGGAAAAAGATTCATGGTCAACAAACGAAGTCCCAACGACAATTTTTGCTACCCGAAGTCAAATGGACGATGATTTTGACCAAGTTGTGCGAAGGGGGCGAAACCCAATTTTGAAGATTTATGTCATCTTTTCCCGTCAAAACTAACTGGAGAAACCTACGACAACCTTACTCTCCACGACTCAATCTCGACACACATCCTCATACCCATACCTTCTGATTCACGCGATTCAATCGCCGGTCAGGTTTCCTGGTTCATCCCCGGCGATGTTCAACTTATAGACGCAACTACACATTCAATAGACTCCTCTCCTATTCTTCTCTCTCACCAACGGTGCCTTTATTCAGCAAATCGGACATATATGCCTCCGATTAGTCTTACATTCAGATTATTCAACTTGATCTCTGAACGAAGCTTTAACATTGAAGCACGCAACAACGGGAAACGAGATAAGAGACTTCCAATCCACCCGGAGAATTATAAGCTGCTATAACAGAAACATGCAACGAGTATGTTCTCTCTCCTGAATCACTTACCGATGCAATCTCACATGACGTTGCCTCTGGTTTAATCCCTCTTTTCCTTTGTGCTACTGTAAGATACAATAACATATTTGTTTTATTAAGATGCTATATTGAAGTTTGCTTTTGTGTGAATTCAACATAATTGAAGTTTGTTGGGATGTGAATTTAACCTATATATGAGATTAATTGGTTAATTTTGAATATGTATGTAAGGTGTTCGATGAAATGCTTCAAAGAAAATTTAATAAGAAAATTATTTAAATCACATGTGAATAGTTAAAACTTGTTAATTTCATATGATTAAAACCTGTTAATCACGTATGATTAAAATCGTTAGGGTTTTTTGTGTATATGTGTCTGATGGGTATCATGTCTAGGGTTTTTTATGTGTTTATGCGTCTTGGATGGTATGCCAGTTCCTTGTCCGTCGTTTGGGATAACTCTTAAATTGCGAATTTGTATGAATCATCAGTATATACTGTTTATTTCAACTCTAAACATAATTTTTTGAACCGGACTACATCAGGCTGACGAGGTTTTTTCCTTTTGATTTGGATTTGAAATGTTACTGCGTCGTCAAAAGTTTTTTGTTTCCTTTGTTGAATTTTTATATCTAAGTGTGTATTTCTCTAAGAACTAGATATTTGGTCATTGAAAATTCAAACTTTTAAAGGTTGTATATTTAGTTTCACTAGTTAATGCATCGAGTGAGCAATTCTTTCCTTAAGAAATCTCCCCTTTCCTTTCTATGCTTGTCTATATGTGACCTTTTCGGTAGGTGAATCTCTTTCTTACAATAATTGTAGGTTAGGTGGTTTAAGTTGGTAACTTTACCAATCTAGTAGGCGGAACTGGAAAGCAGAAAGGAAACACTCTTTTGAAATTTGAGATGGTTACTCATGTTGATTATCTGTATTCAATCACATGTGATTAAACCTTCTTATTCACATATGATTAAGCTATTCATATGTGATTAAAACATGTTATGCATATGAATAGCTTAATCATATGTGATTAACAATGTTTAATCACATGTGATTAAATACATATAATAAGAAAATTACTAGTGACAGATGCAAATGATCAAGTGATATTATGTTTTATATCTAATTCCAAACTTTATTCAGATAATTTTGGGACCACCCGATTACCCACATGCTAAGAAAAAGGGAGACACACGTCATGCACCTAAGGTGCTCGACAAAATGAGTGAAAGAAACTTTTGTCCAAATCCCACCTACCAGTCTCACACCCCTATTCTCTATCATGTCGAAGTCCAAGGAGCTGTAGGATTGTTCACGTACCATTAAGCGCTTAATCATGCATGATTCTGAAATCTTGTTCACATGTGATATGTTTTTTCTTCAATCACATGTGATTAAACCTTGTTATTACGTGCTTAATCATATATGATTTTGAAATCTTGTTTACATATGATATGTTTTTTCTTCAATCACATGTGATTAAACCTTGTTATTCACATATTCACATGTGATTAAAACATGTTATTTATATGCAAATATGTACATAATGATTTTTTTATGTTTAAATAAAATTTCTTATTATATGTATTTAATCACATGTGATTAAACATTGTTGATCACATATGGAGACACACTTTATGCACCTAAGGTGTTCAACAAAATGGCTGAAAGAAACTTTCGTCCAAATCCCTCCAATCAATGGTCCTTGCTCTCACTCCGACCTCAAAATACACAACCAAACTCAAAAAACCAGTCTCACACCCCTATTCTCTGTCATGTCGAAGTCCAAGGAGCTGCAGGCTTGTTCAGGTACCATTATGTGCTTAATCATATATGATTCTGAAATCTTGTTCACATGTATATGTTTTTTTTGTTCAATCACATGTGATTAAACCTTGTTATTAAGCGCTTAATCATATATAATTCTGAAATCTTATTCACATGTGATATGTTTTTTTTTTCAATCACATGTGATTAAACATTGTTATTTACATATTCACATGTGATTAAAACATGTTTTTTATATTCAAATATGTACATAATGATTTTTTATGTTTAAATAAATTTTCTTATTATATGTATTTAATCACATGTGATTAAACATTGTTGATCATATATGATTAAGCTATTCACATATGATAAAACCCTATTATTCACATGTGATTATAACCTTGTTATTCACATATAATTAAGTTATTCACATGTTATTCATATGTAAATTTGTACATAACAAATTTTTTATTTTTAAATAATTTTTCCTATCATATGTATTTAACCACATGCGATTAAACATTGTTATTTACATATGATTAAACTATTCACATGTGATTAAACCTTATTATTCATATCTGATTAAAAGTCTATCATTTACTTGTGAATATGCACATGTGAATGGTGGGGTGGGGTGGATCGGGAGTGAGTGGTAAAAATTAAAATTTTTTTAGTAGGCAGGGTGATGGTAAGGTAGGGATGGGGGTGGTAGGGGTAAGGTAGGGTGGGGTGCTGGTTGGTCGGGTGGGGTGGGTTAGGGTGGGGTGGATCGGGAGTGAGTGGTAAAAAATTTAAAAAAATTGGTGGGTAGGGTGTTGGTACGGTAGGGATGGGGTAGTAGGGGTAGGGTATGGGGGTGTGGTGGGTAGGTTGGGTGGGTGCTGGTTGGTGGGGTGGAGCGGGAGTGAGTGAAAAAAAATTAGTGGGGGTGGGTAGGGTAAGGTGGGTGCTGGTGGGTTAGGTGGAGCGGGAGTTGGTGGTAATAAAAATTAATTTTTTATGGTGGGGCGGGGTAGGTGGGTAAGGTGGGGTGGGTGGGTAGGATAGGGTGGGTGCTGGTGGGTGAGGTGGAGCGAGATTGGGTGGTAAAAAATTATTTTTTTTTGTGGGCGGGGTAGGGTAGGGTGACATGGGGTGGGTAGGGTAGGGTGGGGTGGAGCCGGAGTGGGTGGTAAAAATATTAGAATATTTTTTTGGTGGACGGGGTAGGGTACGGTGGCGTGGGGTGCGTAGGTAGGGTGGGTGCTGGTGGGAGGGGTGGAGCGGGTGTGTAAAAAAAACAAAAAAAACTTGGTGGGCGTGGGGTGGGGTAGGGTAGGGTGGGGTGGGTGGGTGATGGAGTGTGGGGTGGAGCACGATGGTAAAAAAAATTGGTTGGCGGGGTAGGGTATGGTAGGGTGGGATGGGTTGGGTAGGGTAGGGTGGGTGCTAGTAGGTGGGGTGGAGCGGAATTAGGTGGTAAAAAATTAAAATTTTTTTTGGTGGGCGGGGAGGGTGTGGTAGGGTAGGGGCGGCATGGGTAGGGTAGGGTGGGTGCTGGTGGGTGGGTGGAACGGGAGTGAGTGGTAAAAAATAAATCTTTTTTGGTGGACCGGGGGGGGGGGTAGGGTAGGGTGGGGTGGGTGAGGTTGAGCGGGAGTGGGTGCTGGTGGGTGGGATGGAGCGAGAGTAAGTGGTAAAAAATTAATTTTTTTTGTGGGCAGGGTAGGAGTAGGGTGGGGTGGGTGGGTAGGTTAGGTGGGTGCTGGTGGGTGGGGTAGAGCGGGAGTGGGTGATAAAAAAATTAATTTTTTTTGTTGGGCGGGGGGGGGGGGGGGGTGGGTGCTGGTGGGGTAGGTTGAGCGGTAATGGGTGGGGTAAGATGGGTTGGCGGTGGATAGGGGAGGTGGTGGAGGCATAGAAGTTTGGTGGTGGTTGTGGTGGATGGGGGCCTATTATAAAAATGTGTGGCTTATATTTGTTCTCACGTTCTCAATTTCAATAATTATTGAAATTGTTCTCATTTGAACCTTCATATATATATATATATACATATATATATATATATATATATATATATATATATATATATATATATATATATATATATATATATATATATATATATATACTAGCTGCGTACCCGCGCAATGCGGCGGCGGCATTGTTAATTAAATTAATTAATATTTCATTTTTCATTACTAAAATTATGATAAATAATTAAAGAAACTAAAATTAAAAGCCTATAAAATTGGAAACTTTTCTCTACTTTCTCTTTCTATTCATTTTCTCTTTCTCTTGCGGCTCTCTCCCGATCTTGGAAGCATTCCCACCACCGATCTTGGAAGCGTTCCCGCCGCTGTATCGTTTCCTTCTTTCCCGTCGCCGCTTTATCGTTTTCTGGCAGTGGGACTTCAGCCGGAAGAATATGGAGACGGCAAATCGATTTGGAAGCCGCCGGAGATGAATTGATTTTACTTACAGCGTTTTGCAACATCTAATTCGGAAGCCGCATCAGACGAGATCGGAATTTTCATTCAAAACAGGGGAAAAAAAAGGATCGTCGCAATCGGTTCTAAACAGGGAATAAAAAGAATGGTCGCAAGCGTGGTAATTTATCATTCTCTTCATCTATTCTTAAAACTAATTTTCTATCTATTTTTTAGGTTTTCTAGTTTTTCAATTAACCTTCTTCAATTGTTTTTTAGTTTGTCACCAAATCTTATCTGCGACTCTTCTTTTTCTTTATTTCTATTTCTTTATTGACAATTCTTTTGTAATGTGTTCGCTGTATTACCTCATTGGCATTTCTTATTTTTTTTACTTTAATTTCCATTCGATCTTTGCATTTTCTATGTACAATTAGTTGGGAGCTTTAAGGGTTTGATCGAATGGTGCAGGGGTTTCTTTCAAACCGAGTTCAATATGGAAAATATGACTAATCCTATTACGATGCTTTTGACTTATTATTTCCGAATGACTGGAATCTGAACCCATTTATTTGGAATCGGTATGTGTATTCTGAACTCCAATTATGACATGATGTTTTGAATTCTAAAGATGAAAAATTGAGATCAAAATTTATTTTGAGGAATGGTGTTTGTTAGGTCGTCAAAGTGTGTTTAGCGATTTCAAATCCTGCAATTTTATCGATTAAAGCGGGTGGAAAACGAATTGGATGTGGGCAATTCTGTCTCGATCGGATGTGCTTAGAGAGTTGGTTCTGATCTTTGAGCAAAATCAGTAAACAATCTCAATTTCTTCAGGTACACTGATTTTAGTTTATAACAATTGCATGCCAACTATTTGATGTTATGCCTTAGTTAATGTATCATCTCTCTCGATTAGTTTGAATATTGTTTGTATTCGTGTTTCTCGGAAACTGTATCTGCACTTGTTGGATTTTTTTTTATCTAAAATCAACATTGAAACTATATAAAATTCGTGTTTCTCGGAAGTTTTTGTTGTGACGCGCAACAACAAACCACCATTTTAATCTCCTGCAATGGCGACTGAAGGCCAAACCAGCGACAGTAACAATCCCAGAAGTCCCATACGTTCAATGTTGCCATTGGGCTCAACACCGATAGAAACATCACTACCAACTCCATCATCACCAAGAACTAACCAACTCGCACCTCCGTTGATTCCCCAAACACCAGCCCCTTCACTGCCAGCCCAACAGACTATAACACCCATACCCTTCAGTACACCGCCGCCATACATACCATTTAGTTACCCATTCACACCGTTCCAACCCTCAACGGGATCACCAATGTTCACCCCTTCACCCCCTTCTTTCTTTCAACCACTCCAACCAGCGGTAACACCATTACTCACAAGCTCTATGCCAACGTCAGTAAACACACCCGCCTCATCCTTCGGAGGCATACCAAACAGTGCACCCCCTTTGTTCTACACTCAACCGCCGACGTACCAAGCCATAACAAACCCACCTTCCCCTATAGCATATAAATCCCCCTTCATCAAAGAAATACACGACTACGACATGCCAAACACGGCCAAACTACCACACCTGAAAACCTATAACGGAACAACCTGCCCAGATAGCCATATCGACACATACGAATGGCATATGCAATCACTGAAGCTAGACGAACGCTTCTGGTGTACACATTTCCCAACGACGCTCGACGGAAACGCAGACGCATGGTTCAAAAGCCTTGCGCCAAACAGCATCAGAAACTTCACAGAGCTCAAGGAACAATTTCTCTCAAACTTCATGCAGCTACGTAAATACCGAGGAGATATCCGAGAGATCATCGGGTGTAAACAACTGGAGGGCGAACCGATTAGAGCATATTTCAAGCGATTCAACGAAGCAACGCTAAATGTACCAGGACAAAACGACAACCTGGTAACCGGAGCTTTCACACATGGCTTATTGCCAGGCCTGTTATCCACGAAATTCTTAGGGAAACCACCAGCCACTCGACAAGAGATGAAGGAGTGAGTAGAACATTTCCTACGCCAGGAAGAAGGTACGGCCGCCAAAGAAGCATACCTAAGGGCTGCAGCCACTTCTTCCTCAAAAGCCAGAGAAAACCACCCACAATACCTTGGCGAAAGACGACAACCTTTCAGAAGAGGTAAACCGCAAAAACCCTACAACAATCACTATAGAGATGACAGGAGATACAAGCGAACAGACATTCTGGCTGTGACTGAAAAAAGCAAGCAGGCGAAAAGAACATCAGAACGCCCGAGAGATCAATCTAAGTACTGCGAATTCCATAAATGTTACGGGCATGACACGGCAGAATGCGATGTGCTAAAGAAAGAGCTTGACCAAAGAATACAACGAGGAAACCTAAATGACATCGCCAAATCAATCCGCCCGAAAAACGGTAGAAACGACACACCAGCGAGAAACATGAACGCGCTAAAAAAGGGGCCAGAAATCTTAGTAATACACAAACACCATCGCAAAGCACGAGAACAAACACCATATGTCAATGAACAACAGATATCATTTTCCAGCAGAGACAAGAAGCCAGAAGGGTGGAGCGGCGATGACCCACTCATTATCCAAGCCAGAATTCGAGACATCATTATCCACCGCGTACATATCGATAGTGGCAGTGCAGCGGACATCATGTTCGAACATTGCTTCCGGCAGCTGCCATGGGAATGGAGGGCAGATTTACGCCCCCCAGCGGGAAATCTAACCGGCTTCACAGGGCACAGCATCGTACCAACAGGAATGGTCTACCTGCCCATCACGATAGATGACGGCCAACGAAAGAAAACAGTTACACTCAAATTCACAGTTGTACGGGCACCGTCAGAACACAACATCATCCTGGGAAGACCAGCAGCGCTATACTTCGACATTGTGGCATCGACACTACATAGTATAATCAAGTTCCCAATGGATGCTGGCGTGGCCATTGTCCTGGCAACGCCACAAAAGACACTCAAATGCTACCGGATAATGCTGCCCGCAGATATTGATGGCAAACGAAAATGCCCAAGAAACGAGCCTGAAGAAAGCAGAGAAGTAATTCATCACGATTATCCAGACCAAAAAATTCAAGTCGGAAGCACATTACCGACCGAGTTACGGAAAAAGGTAATATCTCTACTCAGAAAATATAAACAAGTATTTGCCTGGGAGCCAGCAGACATGGTGGGAGTAGAAAGAACAATCATCGAACACAATCTAAACATCATACCAGGAAGCAATGTGGTCAAGCAAAAACGTCGTGGCCAAGCAGGAGAACGCAACAGTGCCATCAATGCAGAAGTCACCAAGTTAGTACAAGCAGGCATCGTCCGCGAAGCTTTCTTCCCAACATGGATAGCCAACCCAGTCATGGTCAAGAAAAGCGATGGCAGCTGGAGAATGTGCGTTGACTACACCGATTTAAATAAAGCATGCCCGAAAGATTGTTACCCACTCCCCGAGATAGACCAGAAAGTAGAATCGCTGGAGGGATTTAAGTGGAAGTGTTTCCTAGACGCCTACAAGGGTTACCACCAAATCCTCATGTGGAAAGAAGACGAAGATAAAACAGCCTTTTACACGGATCACGGCACCTTTTGTTACCAGAAAATGCCGTTCGGTCTAAAAAACGCTGGGGCAACATACCAAAGACTCGTTGACAAGGCGTTCAAAAACCAAATCGGAAAAAACGTCGAAGTATATGTCGACGACATGGTCATAAAAAGTCGTGTAGAACAATCCTTGTTACAAGACATTGAAGAAACCCTTAAAACACTCTCCGAAATTCAAATGAAACTCAATCCGGCCAAGTGCACCTTCGGTGTAGAAGAAGGAAAATTTCTGGGCTATTATGTCACGCGAGAAGGTATCCAACCAAACCCGGAAAAGATAAAAGACTTCGTCGAGATAAAATCACCAGCTTGCCTACGAGAAATACAAGGACTCAGCGGAAAGCTCACAGCCCTGGGACGCTTCGTAGCAAAGTCAGCAGAAAAAGCCCTTCCACTGTTCAACACGCTGAAAGGCTGCGTTGACAAAAACAATTTTCGATGGACAGACGAGGCGGAAACCGCCCTGACACATTTAAAAGAAACAATGAAATCGTTGCCTACACTAGCATGTCCAGTTCCAGGGGAGAAGTTATCCATGTACCTAGCGGCATCACCAGAAGCAATAAGCGCAGTTCTAACCGTGGAAAGGGAACACCAACAGAGACCAGTCTATTTCGTTAGCCGAGCGCTCCAAGGACCAGAACTACGTTACCCGCAATTAGAAAAGTTAGTTCTAGCTTTGATCTATGCAGCACGCCGGCTGAGGCGTTATTTCCAAGCTCACCATATCGAAGTGTTGACGAGACAGCCAATCCGTCAAATCCTACTGAAACCAGAGAAATCAGGCCGCCTAGCCAAATGGGCCATTGAGCTAGGGGAACATGATATCGACTACAAGCCAAGAACAAGCATCAAGGGCCAAGCTCTAGCAGATTTTTTGGCAGAAATGCCAGAGGAAGGAGAAACAGCCACAAGTCAGTGTACGAAGCAAGAATCAGGTACGCCTCCGGAAACATGGATGCTCCACACGGATGGGGCAGCCAGCAAAGAAGGCTCGGGGGCGGGCCTCGTGCTAACAACCCCAGAGGGCGAGGAAATAACTTACGCACTCAGATTCGATTTCCAAACGACGAACAATGAAGCAGAATACGAAGCGCTGCTCGCCGGAATGCGACTCGCAAAGGAGAACGGAGTGAAACACCTCCTGGCACATAGTGATTCTTTGTTAGTAACCAACCAAATCAACGGGGCCTACGAACTAAAAGACCAGCGGATGAAGAAATACGTAGAAGAAGTGAACAGAATAGCGGCTACG
Organism: Cichorium intybus; assembly: GCA_023525715.1. Lineage (NCBI taxonomy): Eukaryota > Viridiplantae > Streptophyta > Magnoliopsida > Asterales > Asteraceae > Cichorium > Cichorium intybus. The sequence continues at coordinate 15,906,086 of CM042015.1, read as the reverse complement.
ATGGAATTTTTCACAGTCAAGCAAATCCCACGTGCAGCTAACAGAAAAGCCGATGCGCTGAGCAAACTAGCCTCTGCGGCATTCGACCATTTATCCAAAGAGGTCCTGGTAGAAGTCCTAAAAGAAAGAAGCATTGACGGCCAAAAAATAGCACCAATTACCACAACCACCACCACATGGATGACACCCCTAATCGACTACTTAACGCAAGGCCTCTTGCCAAGTGACAACGCTGAAGCACGCAAGATTAAAGTGAGAGCCCCCCAATATGCAATGCGAAACGAAACATTATACAAACGAGGTTATTTAGAGCCTTGGCTAAAATGCATTACCCCGGAAGAAGGAAGGACCGTATTGGAAGAGATACACGCGGGCGAAGCTGGAGCGCATGAGGGAGCTAGAGCACTCACAGGAAAAACCCTCAGGGCAGGAGTATACTGGCCGAACATCCATGCAGACGCAACAGAAGTAACAAAGAAATGTGCCGCCTGCCAAACTTTCTCACCGCTCCACCACTTACCAGCGGTCCACATGACCAGCATTTCAAGTCCATGACCTTTTTACCAATGGGGAATTGATATAGTTGACCCATTCCCGGAAGCACCTGGCCGAGTAAAATTTCTCATTGTAGCAGTAGATTACTTCACCAAATGGATCGAGGCAGAGGCTGTCGCATCAATAACGGGGAGGAACATGATTAAGTTCATGTGGAAGAATATTTTAACCAGATTTGGCACCCCAAAAGTCCTAGTTAGTGACAACGGCCTACAATTTGCGGAAGAACCATTCCGCACATGGTGTGCCGAGAGGCTAATCAAACAAAAGTTCACATCTGTTGCACACCCCCAAGCCAACGGACAAACTGAAGTGTCCAACAGAACATTGGTGGCAGGACTAAAGAAAAGACTGGGGAAAGCGAAAGGTCGTTGGGTGGAAGAATTACCCACGGTACTTTGGTCATATCGCACCACCCCACGAACGTCCACAAAGGAAACCCCATTCAGACTGACGTACGGCACGGAAGCCGTCCTGCCACTAGAAATCTTCATAGGCAGCCTGCGCACCACGGAACTTACGGAAGAAAACAACAACCAGGATCTCCGCCTCAATTTAGATATCCTGGAGGAGAAGAGAGAATTAGCTAATATACGACAGGCATGCTACAAGGCGGCAACAGAGAAATACTACAACGCGCGAGTTCGAGAAAAACGCTTTGGGGTAGGCGACTTGGTCCTCCGAAAAAACGAAGCAAGCCACGCTGAATGGGAAGGCCCATACAGAGTCACAAAGGCCAACCCAAAAGGATGCTACGTCCTGGAAACTTTGGAAGGCCGAGCGATACCGCGCACATGGAACGTTCAAAATCTCAAACAGTTCCACTGCTAGGGAAACTGCCAGATAAACCCCACCATCAACATCTATCCAAAATTGTAACCACCAGATGAACAAAGTAATGAATGAAATTGTTGTTTTCACTTATGCATGTTACGAATGAATAAAATGTCGAAAAAGACTCAGCGACTCCCGGTCCTAGTCTTAAAAACCTTAAGGGTGAAATACCCCTTCGCGGACTCAGTGACTCCTGGTCCTAGTCTTAGAAAGGTTATCCAGGTGAAACATCCTGAAGAAGGCTTAGCGACTCCTGGTCCTAGTCTTAAAAACCTTAAGGGTGAAATACCCCTTCGCGGACTCAGTGACTCCTGGTCCTAGTCTTAGCAAGGTTATCCAGGTGAAACATCCTGAAGAAGGCTTAGCGACTCCTGGTCCTAGTCTTAACAACCTTAAGGGTGAAATACCCCTTCGCGGACTCAGCGACTCCTGGTCCTAGTCTTAGCAAGGTTATCCAGGTGAAACATCCTGAAGAAGGCTTAGCGACTCCTGGTCCTAGTCTTAACAACCTTAATGGTGAAATACCCCTTCGCGGACTCAGCGACTCCTGGTCCTAGTCTTAGCAAGGTTATCCAGGTGAAACATCCTGAAGAAGGCTTAGCGACTCCTGGTCCTAGTCTTAACAACCTTAAAGGTGAAATAACCCTTCTTGGACTAAGTGACTCCTAGTCCTAGTTTTAGCAAGGTTATCCAGGTGAGACATCCTAAGGAAGGCTTAACAACCCCTGGTTTTAAGCCATACAGACCATAAAGGACGAATTACTTAAAGAGCGGGCCGACGCTCGACCCTAGCAAGGTCATCTGGCTAAACCATTATTGGAAAAGACATGGTAATTCTCGGCCTTAAACCATACAGACACAAAAAATGAAACACATCGCATCAAACGTAACAACCTCAGGTTCCAGTCTCACCAAGCCTTACCCAAGCTAACCACCTTCGAAGAAACATACGAACATGCATTCCCGATTGCAAATAGAATGAAGAATTATGGATAAAAGCTAACCAACCAACCATCCCAATTCTGTCTGACAACAACAAACTCAAACAACCGCATGAGAAAGAAAAAGAGCCCACAACGCCCACCAAGTCAACATCAAGTGGAAAATAACAAAACAACATTGTCTTGGCTCGTAAGCCTTACAAAATAAAATAAAAACATTGTCCAAACGGCCTCAGAAGGGCCTTACAAACATCGTTTCATCACAATCACAAGACAAGCAAACAAGAAATCAAATACCTGCTACGCGTGAGAGGGGCCGGCAACGCTGCTTGGATCCAACAAGGCCTTCAAGTCGGGCACACCGAGCTCCCCAAGCTTGAAGGCTGTGGCGTAATCAACATTCATAAACGCATCCACTGCCTCATCTACCTCCAAACCGATATCAAGGGGGGGCTCTTCCTCCTCTGCCGCAATCTCCTTGCCCGCTTTCATATCCTTTATGGCACGAGAATAACCTTGAGCCTGCCCAGCTGCCAAACACACCTCCCGGAGACGGTGCACGCCCATCCCGAAGTCTCGGCTTTCCATAACCAAATCAACAACACCTACAATACCATTGGTCAGAAGCCAGGACAGATCTGCCTCCGCCTCCTCAACCGCCTGCGTCTTGGCCTATGCAACCCGGTCACGCTCGGCAGCATCTCTCTCAGCACTCTCAAGTTGGATATGCAGGCCCTCATTATCAGATTTCACAGCAACCAGAGCACCTTGAAGTTCAGTTTTCTCTTGACCAAGCACGGATAACTGCTCCCTCAACCGGGCAGCCTCTTCCCCAACCGCCTGCAGAGATGCCACTTGAGATTGAAGGTCCTTCAATAATCCCTTGTGCTTGACAACTTCGGCATGAGCAGCATCCAACTCCTGCTGGAGGGAGGGACGATCAGCATTAGCGGCCAACATCTGCTCCAAACGATTTGCACTCTCACCAAAGAAGCAAGCGCTTTGGGCAGCCGCATATCGGAGGGAACCAACCAAATCGGCCGGGGAATAACTCCCCATCTCCGAGCGAGTACCCGGAGGGAACACATGCTGCGTGAACTCCAAGGCAGTCTGGTAATTTGACAGGCGTGCACCCTCCAATAGAGACCACCCAGGCATAAACACCCCGGTAGAGGCAACATGACCACCCTCCATAGAACCCAAAGGGGGGGGGGCCCAAAACAGCTGAACTCCCACGGCGGCTAATACCACTAAAATCTGGGCAAGGAGGCTGAGGCCCAACCGGCAGTGAATGATTGCTTTCCCCTGAACCTTCTCCACCAACGTTCTCGACAACAGGGTGGGTACCGATACGAGCACCCCCACCCTGTTCCATCCCCATGTCTGCACCCGGCGATGTGTCATCAGCAATGTTAATCACAGGAGACTGGAGGGGAATAAACCCTGACCCCCCCACCACTACCAGCCAAACGACGAGGACGCAATCGTCGTGGCAACACGACGTTCCCAGAACCCTCACCAGCAGCAAATAAACCTGCACGTCTTTTTACCAAAGCCCTAGAAGAACCACCTTGCTCACCACTAACTTCCGTTTCAACAACCCTTCCATCAATAGCCGAAAAAACCAAAGTCCCAATGCTTGCATCTCTCCGCCTCTCCTCCTCTTGCACCGCCGAGGCCCGAGTAATAAAAGCCTCATGACGGAAGGCGCGAGAAGGTAGTACCCGATCAACTAATGGAATTTCGCGATACTGGAGACTCCCACGATAATTCTTCGCCAGCACATCGGTAAATCGGATGTCGTTTTCCCGTCCTGTAACAAAGATAATCCACCAAGCATTCTCAAATTTCCGAAAAAAAAAAAAAGGACGAGAAGAGGAGAATAAGATATCAAAACAACAAGAAGTGAAACTAACCGTCCACAATAGTAAAGAATTCAGGCATCTTGCCACGAAGGCGCCAAGAAGTGCTCATGCCAGCGCCGGCTAGAATGTATTCAGGAAGTTCCCCACCAACTACATGGATAGATCGGAGAACCTTCGCGATAGCTTCTTTTGCAGGAAAGAGAGTGAAAGCACGATCAGTGATAGGATCGACGCGATGCTTCATAACACCTACTCGATTCTCGTTAACCCAAATAAAATGTTGAGACCAATTCCGGGCAGTCCCCTTTTGATCGGTAACAAGCATGGGACGATCTTGACGAACACAGAAAGTATAGTTGTTCCCGGTGGAAGCACGAGTAAACCGAAAGAAATGACGGAAAACGTACAAGTCAGGCTCAAGATGAACAGCCCTGGACAGAAGTTCGAAAGCAATAATCTTATTTACACCGTTAGGAACCAGTTGATGAATATGAACGTGATAATGGTCAAGAACCTCCATGAAAAAATCTGATGTAGGTAAACGATAACCAGCTTCGAAATGTTTCAGATACATACCAATCTTCCTCGCAGGAGGAAAAGGAAAGATAGCTTCGTCGGCGGGAAGTTCCACACCATCCTCCGGTTGGAAGCCGTAACGAGCCACGAGCGAATCATAGTACCGAGAGTCAGGACCAACACCTGAAGAAGAACTCATCTGGATGACAAACAAAGAATAGAGAAGGAGAAGAGCAAGAAATCGACAAAGGGAAAAGAAACCGCAAAGAAACTAACCAACGGAGAAAAAGGAGGATATAAAGAGGTGAGATAAGGGAGAGCCGTAAGCGGGAGTTTCAAAATTCAAAGATGATGATTAATACCGTCTGAATAAACGGTCACATCAGCGTTTTACTCAATGCTAGCCCTAGCCACCATCACTAGCTACGCAAACGCAATAATGCCTAAGGCTAGGGAGACTTGATAGCGTGCCATCTGGCAACCGCTAGCGCGTCTTCCAGAACACCCGTGTGGATTCCAAACTCGCCAACAGCTGGAAGGTCCTCGCCAGGAAGACCGTTCCAGCCAATGGAGAAATCGCCCTGGCGAGATTCCCCTGGAGGAACACACTCCAGCTCACTAATAATGTATTCGCTGGAGCGACCAACGCGAATCATACTTTGCGCCACATTCCTCGACTTACGCATGATGCCCAAGCCTGACACAGATCGTGCGCGCCCCATTCCAGCCGGTCTGAGCCAATAGGGGCGCGGCAAAGGACAAAGATCGTACTACCAACGAACGGCTTGGTCCCCTCCTGCCACAGCCAAGATCTTGTCGGCCATAGCCAGACAGGGAAAGACGTATAAAAGCCCCTAGAGGGCATCCGGTAAGGTGATCGCAAACCAACACACCCTAAACCCTCGTTTATACACTCATAAGAATCCCGCCGGAGATCTGACTTAGGCATCGGAGCGTTTTCCCGGGACCTCCTCCCGGAGAACGGCTAACGTTGCCCTCTCCTTTGTGATTGTGATCGCAGGTCAAGCCCAAGACGATCAGAATCACCCGTGAAGTGAGAACCAGACGATCAAAGAGCTGATATCGCATCAATGGAATATACAAGTTTTTTGTTTATGTTGCAGCTTGTATATGGTTCGGCCTAGTCGATGATTAAAAGAGAATTTCGTATTCTTTGAGAATAAAATATTGGAACCAACATATGATGATGGTATTCTTTAAGAATGAAGACTGAAACCATAGAACATTCTTTAAGAATGAAGGTTGAAAAAGAGAAGACTGGTGATTCAAGAATATTCTTTAAGAATGAAGACTGAAACCATAGAACATTCTTTAGTGTTGTGTATATTCTTCAAAATATTATATATATTCCTGATTTAGTGTAAAATGTTGTGTTTATTCTTCAAGAATATTGTATATTTTATTGTTTATGTTATAAGAATGATTGTTTTACATTATAAGAATGACTCTAATATTCTTTAAGAATAAATTCGTGTTTTTTAAGAATGAATGAACTAAACACATTGTTAAAAAATAAATCTGGTTGTAAATAAAAAAGTGATACAAATATGTAAGAATTATAAGAATGGAAAGTACGATCATGCAAGATAACTAATTAAATTCTAATTCCTAAATATCCGCACATTCCAAAATTTGTCATGGGTAAATTTGACTAATTTACCCTTATTGATTTTATTTAATTAAAAATAATTAATTTTTATTCAATTAATTACGATCATGCCATCATCATCTAAACCATTCATTCTTTTCATCTAATGGCTGATATTGTCTCACACGATCACACAATATTTGTGTTCGACATTTGATCCTAACTCTATATATATATATATATATATATATATATATATATATATATATATATATATATATATATATATATATATATATATATATATATATATATATATATATATATATATATATATATATATATACTAGTTGTAAGACCCGTGTATTACACGGGATGACATAAAAAAACGTAATCTAAAGGTTAATCATTTTAAAAATCAAATTTCCATAAGATATGAGGAAAATGTTGAAAACAACAATTCGAATTCTCATACCCGTAATTTACTTCTTTTATGGTTTTTCTTAAAGATTTTATATCATAATTTTAGAACATTTTATAGTTATCTAAAATAAATTCTAACGGACCAACAAGACCAGACCCATCTCACTTTTACATGTACGCAATAATTAAAAGTGTTGGCTCAAAACTGATTTTAATTCATCACTCTACTCAAAACATCAACTAATCTTTTATAAGGGTATCAAATGGATAAAAGGTTAAATACAAGAAATAACAACACTTTCATTCATTCGTTTATTATGGTATCCTACTTTCCTTTCATCCTATTGCAACATTATGCTCTAAAAAATCTCCCCAATTATAACAATGCCATCCATATACTAACCAAATTTTACTACCATAATCAAGTAGATAAGATATTAATGGAAAATGTCTTAATAAGAAACAGTTTTAAAAGTGCACTACTATATTTGAAAGTAGAATGCATTAAAAGAAAAAAGCGGAAAGGGCAATGTTGTATAGAAAGGAAGAAAAGTAAGATGCTACAATATACAAATAAATGAAACTACATTGCTATTCCTCGCTTCTAACCCATTTTTTGAAAATTGATCCCGTTAACTTAAACCATGTGTTCGGTTATGAAATTCACATGTTAGGTAAAGTTCATCATGATGATGTTCAGAAGCATTTGAGTGTGTAATTTAGGCAAGTGAAGTGAAGCCATTCAGTATGGTTTTCATATCACTCTGCCAGTTGTACTCAAAAAACTGATATCTGCCCAAACATTGATTACCCAAAAACAAAAAACCATAAGTTACATAACTTCATATTTTAAGTTTAAAAAAAGGTTGAGATATTTTTTTTTTGGTTTTGTAATCTTACCTGAGCTAACCTAGAACTCGGGTGAATATAAACAGTCTGTGGATGCTTAACAGTTCTATAATATCCATTTTTTGCATCTTTGTTGAATGTGGAAAGTATCTTAAAGTTATAGATTTCTTAATTGCTTCCAAGTCCCCGGGGTTTGAGACTAATTCGATTTCAACCCTTTCCAATAACCCATCCAATTGATCCTCGTGCAAGTTTCATACTCCTCACCTGAATGTAATTCTCATAGCACCACTGTGTAGAAAAGTTTGTTTCCTTCCACAAACTATAAACCTGAAAAACAAATCATAATTTCACAAACAACAACAAAAAACAACTTTCTATAACAAACTCACCAAAAAAATTAAATCAAAATCTACCTTAAGAATGTTAGGAATCGAACAGGGTACACGCAGCGGAAATACTATCACACACACACAAACTCACGAAAATAAAGCAAGAAGAACACAATGATTTTTACGTGGTTCGGATTCGGTGCAAATCCTACGTCCACGGGCTACAACTAGAGAAATCTTATTAATACTCACAAGATTACAATTTATAACTCTTGTTTTGAGCTCAAGTGGTGCATCTTGCTTCTCAACCAAAGCCTCTATATATACATGTTTGAGATGTATATAATATACATATAAATGTGATGCAAATGTGACTTTCAAAAAACATGCAAAGGATTTCACTTTTTTTTGACTCACCTAACTTGGACTCACCTAACATTGGAAGACAAATCTTCACCAACCTTAACAATCTCCCACTTGAAGATTTTGAACAACGTAGTCTTTCTCTACTGTCATCCAACTCCAATAGTCTTAAAACAACCAAGTCTTCCAAGCCTCCAACTCCCAAGAACAAGCTAAACTTAGTCCAATTTCTCTAATTGCAGCCACCCCTCATTATCAAGTACTAGAAGGGCCGGTTGAAGCTCCCACAAGCTTCAACTCAGTCATAGCCAATCCCGCTACCGACTCAGCCGTGGTCAATACCGCCACCGACTCATCCCCTGTCTCAACCGGCTTGGACACTCCACCGGATCCAAAGATACACCGAGGACCACTACCACTCTCCAAACTTTGCAAACTTCCAACAGGAGAGAATTTTTCAGTCTTAGTCTTCAAAACCCAACGGCTCTTTGTAACTGTACCTGAAACACACACCGTGCTCCCACTGTCACAAAATCCCCTGAATGGTTTAGACTTTCCGACTCGTTCAGCTAACATCCCCTTGGCTCCAGAATTCATGTTTGCAAAATGAACTCTCTTAGCACTAGATTTAGCGAACCAGATTTTGTCATGCTTAATGGGGACGGTCATACTTCCCTCAGCAGGTACCTCAACCATATACAATGACCCACGCTTCATACCTTGAGCAATCACCGAATTACCATTGACCACCCTCCATTTACCACCACCAAACCTTACTTCCAGTCCTTGTTTATCCAGCTGACCAACAGAAATCAATTTCTTCTTCAGCTCCGGAATCACCCTGACATTCTTCAGGTTCCATGTAGTTCCCAATGAAGTAACCAGATCAATATCTCCTATGCCTGTTACTTGAAGCATCTCGTCATTTGCTAACCGTACCTTCCCAAAATCTCCTTCTTTTAGATTCACCATCGTTTCTCCGTTGTCCATGGCGTGAAACGAAGCCCCTGAATCCATGACCCAAGAGTCTACAGAACTTTCCATACTTAGTATCAGTGCATCATCCTCAGACACACCCTCAGCACCAGCAATGTTCAATTCTTTCTTTGGACATTGACTCTTAACATGTCCCATCTCCTGGCAGTTCCAGCACTTCACATTCTTCCAAGTTCTAGATGAACTTCTTCCCCGACTCCCACTGCTCCCACTATTCCTGCTATTCCCTCTACCTTTTCCGATATTTAATAACTCAGAAGAAGAAGATCCACCTTGATTCTTGCGTCTGACTTCCTCGCCAAGAACCAAATCTCTAACTCCTTCAAAAGTCATACCACTGGTCCCCACTGAACTTGTAACAGCGGTTACTGTTCCAGACCAGCTATCAGGTAGTGAAGCTAGTAGCAGTGAAGCTTGAGTCTCGTTATCAAATTTAATTCCCACAGATGACAATCTGGACAGAATTGAATTTAAATTGTTAATGTGAACCGTAACTGAGCCTTCCTCATTCATCCTTGTAGTGAACAGCTCCCTCATCAAGAACACCTTGTTAGCCGCCGACGGTTTCTCATACATGTTCGTCAGAGCATCCATCATACCACGTGCCGTGGTTTCCTTCATGATGTTGAAAGCAACGCTCCTTTCCAACGACAACGTAATAACCGCCTTAGCTTTCTTGTCCTTTGAGTTCCACGCATCTTCAGCAGCTTTTTCCATTTTCTCCGGTTTGTCTCCAAGTACCACGTCCAAATCTTTCTGACATAGCAATGCTTCTATTTGCATTTTCCACCAACTAAAGTAAGAACCGTTGAACTTCTCGATTACAACCTTGTCTTCAGCCATTACGACAAACAAGAGACAAATCTTTTATAGTACTTTTGTGTGATAGAACAGTACCCTTCAAAGTACCAAGACACCTTTAATACGATTAATAGAAATTAGTTTCTGATGTGGAAGATCAGACAAAACTGCAACCACAGAGCATACTCTAATTTCTAAAACCGAGACCTCCTCCGAAACCCGAAGCTCTGATACCAGTTGTTAGGAATCGAACAGGGTACACGCAGCGGAAATACTATCACACACACACAAACTCACGAAAATAAAGCAAGAAGAACACAATGATTTTTACGTGGTTCGGATTCGGTGCAAATCCTACGTCCACGGGCTACAACTAGAGAAATCTTATTAATACTCACAAGATTACAATTTATAACTCTTGTTTTGAGCTCAAGTGGTGCATCTTGCTTCTCAACCAAAGCCTCTATATATACATGTTTGAGATGTATATAATATACATATAAATGTGATGCAAATGTGACTTTCAAAAAACATGCAAAGGATTTCACTTTTTTTTGACTCACCTAACTTGGACTCACCTAACATTGGAAGACAAATCTTCACCAACCTTAACAAAGAAGCGTGATATGACCAAAATTTCCCCGTCTCCTCGTGGTTGGGTGACATGGATTTGAAGAGCTGTGACTATTGCTACATCTAGGTAATCGGCTTCTGGTGCTTTCATGTAATTTATTTCAACGGGGAAGCGTCTTCCTGGAATTTTAAAAATCGGGGCCGAGTCAAAATAGTCACTGAATTATTCTACATCGAGAGTTGCACTTGAGATAAGTAACTTGAGGTCGGGCCGAAATCTCGCAATATGCTAACAAAAAAAGTTTATTTGGATCAAAATTTAAAACATTTAATTTTTTTAATCATCAAGTGTTAAAAAATGAGGCTTTAGGCTTGCTTACCTTAAACAAACCAAACAAAATATCAGTTGATAGTGTCCTTTCGTGAGCCTCGTCCACCATCACCATACTGTTTTTAAGTTAAAAATATGGTAATGTTTTGTAATATATATATATATATATATATATATATATATATATATATATATATATATATATATATATATATATATATATATATATATATATATATATAATAGTAACTTTAGTGAGGAAGAAAAATACATGTAACTTGGAAGATCGGGTTCACCCAGAAATTCACGTAGTAGCATGCCATCTGTCATGTATTTGAGGACTGTTTTGTCGGATGTACAGTCTTCAAAGTGTATAGAATAGCCAACCTGAAAGCATAAACCAAATTTTTGACTTGTTGTAATAAGAAAAAACCTAAAAGATCTGAAAGGATAAATTTAAACCAAAACTTATATAATTACCTCATGGCCAAGTTTGATATTCATTTCTTGAGAAACTCTAGCAGCAACAATCATAGCAGCAACTTGTCTTGGTTGCGTGCACCCTATCTGCATTAAAAAAAAGGTAAAACCTTTTATTTATTTAAAAGAAAAATAAATTAATAAAGCTTGATTTATTGCAAATATACCATTCCACGTTTTGTGTATCCAACCTCATAGAGATATTGGGGGTATCTTTCTAGAACCAGTTTCTCCAACAATGACAATAACCTAAAAGAAATCAATTAAATAAAAACTCAAATTTTAGTATAGCAACGTACTTTGACCAAATAACAGGTAAAAGGAGACCTGATGAATGCAATTCTTCTTCTAACAGTTTTTCTAAATTAGGAAAGTTGTTTTAAAAAGGAATATCAATAAATGCAGGTTCAAAATCACATATTAGGGTTATTGTTTAAAATTCGAATTTGCATTTAATATTTTCATTAATTGCATGTTATGATAAGTAAATCACGTATTTATTGAATGAAAACCAAAACACCAATATTAATTTCTTGTGAATGAACATGTACTAACAAACACATAGACTAACACATAGACCCAAGCACACAAGCGACAATAATTTCTTGAAGGACATAAATAATTAAATATATGTTACCTTTGATGAGCTACAACACATTTTATACTCCAACCCATTTACCATGTCAGCACCTTCCATGGCAACCAATATACCGGAAGCTTCAACCACATCTGAAAATCTTAGTTTATTTCTACACAAACATAATAATAATAATAATAATAATAATAATAATAATAATAATAATAATAAATGACATATAATAATTGTCACATAAAACATAAGTTAATAAAATAAAGAAAGGAGAAGTGGATGTTTGTTTTTAGCTCCCATACAAACTAGGTGATAATAAAATCACAAAGGTTAAGTGGTGATTCGGTTTTAGCTTCCGGATTCACCACGACTGTGCTTTTAATACCTAAATCAAAGGTTTAAAAACTTAGTTTTGCATCAATGTTATGAAATAACTGAAACCAATGTCAATAAATTACCGCAAAGTGAGCATCAATGACGCATTGTTAGAGATGAACATATCCCAAATCCTTGAGTGTAGATCCGGAAACCACAACCTCTCCTTTCTCCCTCAGCTGAATTGCAGTCGCATGTCTTATCTCACATACATAACAAAATTAGTCAGATATAAATAACAATTTATTAAACTATATCTATAATTAAAAAAAATTAATCTTGCCCGAGTACCATCTTGAAAACTTTAACAGCATGGGACTTGAACTTCGGATTATCTTGGGGAATTTCTTCAGCGTCTTTCAGAAACGAAAACAATCCCTTTGCAGCAGGCGCTATCTCCGGTACCCTTTACCATTAATTAACCATTACCATCTTTCAAATCATTTTTTGCGTTTATAATTATTTCCGAAGAGGTATAAGTTTGGTAGTGTCGTTGGTAAATAGAAATGTACAAATATGAAGTCATATCAAAAGCATATGACCTTGAAGTCAATCAGTAATGAATCTTTAGTTGAAATGTCAATTTACAGAACATAGGAAAAATTGTTTATCACCGATTTCTGGATTCCATTAAGATTAGACAATAAGCTCATAGTAAGAACGTGTTGTTCACTAATTTCCTGCATCTAACCTGAGCATATCCACCCGTCAATGCATTCCAAAATAAGAAATTCCTTTGAGGCATTTCCTCAAACGGGTTATGGGCATCCCAACAAAGCTCCTATTTATAGACAAACACAAGAGTATATTCCAACCAAATCATGAAAATCACTAAGAAAATAAAAAAATTAAAGATCTATAAAAGAAGAAAAATATAGCAGCAAACAAAGTTTTTGTATGATTCTTGCAAATTTACAGCCGACGATTTCGAGAGAAGAGAGAAATACGATGCACGATATTGAGTTGTGGAGGAGTAAATAGCCACTGAGAGATAGGGTATATGTGGATTTAAATTTAAAAGATAGAATTCCGAATTGGGATATGGATTGCGATTAGCGATTACCCGATTAAGGGTGTGCTAGTGTATGGCTGAGTCAATGACGTAGTTTGAACATGATCACAAAAAGAAGGGAAAGAAGAAGAAAAAAGAGGAAGAGCTTACAATTATGTGCGATATTAGACCTTGCGATGATAGTCACCAAGGAGCAATAGAAACAGAAGCTTGTAAGAAAATGGTGGAAGGGCCTACAGTTCCCAATTGTTGGATCTTTGGATTGTCGTAGAAACACAAGAAGGTTAGGCCTGCGATCATAGGGACCGGTGGCAAAAGCAGACGAAGACGGTAGGTGATCTGGTTTCCAATGCGAGAGAGGAGAAATTGGGGGAGATGAATTCGATATTAGGGGATGATAGTGTAGAAAACATCAACCAAATGGATTGATGAGCAAACGGTAGGAGTAAACAGGGGAACGGTCGAGAGAATCAAGGAGTCAAATGTGTAACCGTTTGACAAAAAAAATTGTTTAATAAAATCAAAAATACCAGAAATTGACATGTGTCCAATTGAATGGGGAGATGACATGTGGCACTTTGAGTTACTTATTTATTAGGATAAGATATATATATATATATATATATATATATATATATATATATATATATATATATATATATATATATATATATATATATATATATATATATATATATATATATATATATATATATATATATATATATATATATATATATATATATATATATATATATATATATATATATATCGATGCACAATTGCTAAATATAGAAGACTTTTTTGTGAATTATATGTTTATAAATTGTATGCATTCATGCATGATGTTAATATATATTTTTTCTACCTTTAGCTTTTTCAAAAACATAAAATAAAATAAAAAATGATAATGTTTATCATTTTTATGTTTTAGAAATTGGTATACATATCAATATATAACTACAAAATATAAAAATTTGAAGATTGTCTTTTTAATGTTACTATTAATAAATTAGTGTTTTAATTTTTTTTCAAACAAGATTAACAAATATACAAAAGTTTATCATTTTTATTAACTAAAAATGGTATTTATATTGCTACCGAAAAATAAATAGATTTTTTTGTCATCACGTTTTTACAAAATTTTGTGTTCTTATTTGAACCATTCTCTCTCTCTCTCTCTCTCTCTCTCTTTTTCTCTTGATATATATATATATATATATATATATATATATATATATATATATATATATATATATATATATATATATATATATATATATATATATATATATATAAACATGCATTTATTTGTATTAAAGATTCAACAATTAGAAGTTTTTATCATTTAAGATATATTTCATGATTGATTGCTAAAATATTAACTTTAAGTATTATACTAGTTAATATCATGTCTTAGGAAAGCCTCCTAAACCTAACTTTCAAACTCTTTAAGAAATGAGTTAAAAAGAACCCATGTTTATATTTTTAGGGGATCTGAGCCTCCTAAAACAACAAGTTCTCGTTCACGGACAGATTAATTCAGAGCATCTAATTCATTCAAGCCTCTAAACTATGCTGAGCTTGTGAAACGGATCTTTAGATAGCCCTGATTGTGAGTGTTTGTAAAATAAAGAAATTCAAACTCCTCTCAGGCGATCTTTTATCCTCTCTCTGTCTTCCATTCTCTCTTATATATATATATATATATATATATATATATATATATATATATATATATATATATATATATCGGTTCATATGTGGAGACTAAATATTGTGTGAATGTGTGAGACATTCTGGTCCAATCATTTTCTAGGGGTATTATCGGAATTGTCAATTAAACTAATTAATATTTAAAATTTTTCATTCCTAAAATTGTGGCAATTAATTAAACAACCTAAAATTAAACCCTATAATAATGGAAACCCTGTGACTCATTCTACGCATTCTATCTCTCGATTCTCTCCTGATTTTGGAAATGCTCCTTTCCCAATTTCTCGTCACCGCATATCCTTCTCCGGCAATGGGACATCCCTTCTGATCCTCCATGGACGCCCGACCACCAGACCTTCCACCTGAGAGATTGTTTATTCTGGTGTGATCGAGCAGCAAGAAACGAACAGGTAAGCAAGAAACGAGAAAACCGAGAAAATCAAGCAGCAAGAAACGAAAGGAAAATCGAGAGAGATTGAGACGATAACGAGAAAAAGTAGCCGATCTATGATCGAGCAGTAAGAAACGAACATGTTCGATCATGAGGAATCGAAAAAGGGTAAGTAATGGAATTGATTCGATTGTTTATTCTGCTGTGACATTCCAATCGAATCAGATGATGCAAAATGGTGTTCGTGAGATCGTGAATCATAGGTTGTCTCCTCCTTTTTTTTCAAGAATGTAAGGTACTACTCCACAAATCCACCGTTTTTATATATTCGTTGTTTTTAGTATATATTTCTACTTCTTCAAATCACGGATCCCTATAATTATTTTCTAGGAAGTGTTTTTTTTTCTGTAAACGCTTTTAATTCATGTGGGATTTCCTCCTTTATTGATTTCATTCGTGTTTTTTGAGATTTTAATTTTTATGAAGTGTTTTTTTTAGCTTCGGTTGTTTATTGATTTTTCGAGTAGGGTTTTACTTTATGTTGTTTATACTTCAATTATCTTTTTTTACGGCAACCAATCATATATGAATTGATGGCAACCAAAAGGCTGCCGATAGCACATGGAGATAACCAGAAAATTACATGCGAACATGGATTAGTTTTGTATTAATCATAGACTTTTTTATGAATGTGTTTTAAAATATAGTTATCGTGAATGTGTTAAAATTTGTTAAAATTTCAGCCAGAAGATTGGGATAATGAGGAAGATGGTGAATGGACAATGCCACTATCATCAACAAATTCTTTTAGAAGGTATTAGGACAAGCGTATATTCTTTCAGAATTTAGCAGAATTTGAAGATTGAGCTAACAAAATAAGCAATATTCTTTCGGAATGAATGTGGTGATACAATAGTTTATGATTCATTCTCACAGAATGTGTACATTGTCATTTATGTTTTTATACTTGATATTGAATTTTTATATATTTTTCAAAAATATTGTATATATTATTGTTTAGTATTGAATGTTGACGATGTTCTTCTAGAATATTGTATAAGTTATTGTTTATATTATAAACGGTCCTAATATTCTTTTAGAATGAAATCGTGTTTTTTTAAAAATGATTCAATTATGACATGTATTCTTCGTAATATGGTAAATACCAGCGTTTTTAATTTCTATCCAAGTATTTTAACCTAAATTCTGTAAAAATACGAACAAACATAATGTTAAAGAATTAAATCTGGTTGTAAATAAAAAAATGATATAAATATGTAAGAATTATAAGAATGGAAAGTACGATCATTCAAGATAACTAATTAAATTCTAATCCCTAAATATCTGCACATTCCAAAATTTGTC
Source organism: Cichorium intybus (assembly GCA_023525715.1). NCBI lineage: Eukaryota > Viridiplantae > Streptophyta > Magnoliopsida > Asterales > Asteraceae > Cichorium > Cichorium intybus. The sequence continues at coordinate 15,889,170 of CM042015.1, read as the reverse complement.
ATGGGTAAATTTGACTAATTTACCCTTATTGATTTTATTTAATTAAAAATAAGTAATTTTTATTCAATTAATTACGATCATACCATCATCATCTTAACCATTCATTCTTTTCATCTAATGGCTGATATTGTCTCACACGATCACAATATATATATATATATATATATATATATATATATATATATATATATATATATATATATATATATATATATATATATATATATATATATATATATATATATATATATATATATATATATATATATATATATATATATATATATATATATACTTTTAGAATATAAAAATAATAAACTTTAACATATTGAGTTTTCTGTTTTAAAAAATAAAGCTTTAAACTTACAAATTACAAATTAACATCATCTATTCATTTATTTGTTATTTTTGAAGACTTTATCTTTTTCGTTAATATAATAACTTATACAATTATTTATCTTTTTCATGCGTTAAACAACGATTTGTTGATCGATATAAAATAAATTTGGATATATATATATATATATATATATATATATATATATATATATATATATATATATATATATATATATATATATATATATATATATATATATATATATATATATATATAAAATAAATTTGGATATATATAAATTTGGATATATATATATATATATATATATATATATATATATATATATATATATATATATATATATATATATATAATAATAATAACTTAAGAGGTATATTAATAGGCAAATTAGAATAGATATCTTATAAAATTTGATAAAGAAATAGACTCAAAATCATAAAATGATCTTTTAATACTTTCTAAACGATCTGATATGGGCTTTGATTGGGCTCACTTGGAGCAGACCTTGGTACGAGCGTAAAAGGCCTATGAAATGAACCTTGCTTTCTAATATATATCAATTTAACAAATTTAATCTTAGAGTTTATTATAAAAATATTACAATTAAAGAATCACTTTAACAATTTAACTATCTCTATGCATGTAACAAAATTATCATATATATTTAATAAACTAGTCATTTCAATGTATGAGATGCAACGAAAATAGTCCCTATTATTTAATGCGACTTTTCATTTTGAAGACACTAATTGGCATGACAATAACCATTCCACACTCTCTCGACCAAAAATCTTAATTGCAAACTTTTTGCAAACAATACGATTATGAAATGACTTCAAACATGACATTCTCTCTTACATTATCATCTTTGTATACATGCAAACTTGTTTTGCTCATTTATGCTTGGATGTAGATTTTACATTATTTGAGTATTCCGCAACTCAAGCGCAAGAAAACTATTTTCCAATTATTTTCAAAGATAAAGTTTGGTATATATTTATATTATATGGATTTAATGTTTCAAAATGATAAACCCTATTTTTGCGTCTTGAAATGTTAAAACGATAACATATTGTTTCAAATGTTAAAACACTAACATTTTCCGGTTTATGGTGTTCCACGATATATGTGTTTTGAGATATTAAGACCCTAATTTTACGTCTTGAAATGTTAAGACCATAATATCTTATTTTGAATTGTT
>CM042015.1:15862608-15882608 GCA_023525715.1 Cichorium intybus | reverse complement strand
TTATTATCATAATCACTTATACGTATTGATTCTAATGTTACACTAGGTTTCCTGGCTCGCTGGTTCTTTTAACTCATATACCGCGTGGTATAACATACTTGTATTCTTTCTCTTTCTATACCAAAACTCACCAATCCCGTACATATTCGCTTTCTCATATACTTACTGTTGTGACTTTTACTACCACATAACTACTTTCATACTTTCCAACTGAAAAATATCATTATATTTTGTTACAGTTGGGTCTTTCGTTATTTAATAGAAGTTGTCTTTTTACTCTTTCTAGTCATAAGGTGACTCTATTATACTTTAAAATAATTTTTACATACTCTAGTCATAAAAATGACTCTTTTTAGAAAAATCTCTTTTTCACTTCTTGGTCATAAAACGACTCTTTTGTTAAAAATTTCTATCATAACTTTTGGTCACTACAGGACCCTTAATCTTCATTAGTTATAAAATAACCCTCATTTTGAAAATAATTCTTTCTTTAACTCTTTCATTTCTCTTAGCATAAGACCAACTGAAACTCATGAAACTCATTCTACTAACTTCCCTCGCGGGACAGAACAAATCCACCCGCTAGGTTATGCTATCTCTGTCTCCCCTTTTGTGACTTGGAACGGATCCAAGTGCAAGGGTATGCTAAGCTAGACAACTACTTCGCGAAGGGAGGTACCATCCCAGTAGTGTCTTCTAGGCTTCCTTAAATGGCGAAAGTCTGTCCGGACATCTTTGTCTTCTCTTCTCTACTGTCATTTGTTTCAAATTGGTCTTAGCTGAACTAAATTATCTCTCGCTTTTATATGAAGCGACTTTCAATATCTTTTCAAATCTTATAGCTTTCAAAACTCTTTTCAAATCTCATATCTTTCAAAACTCTTTTCTGAAATATAGTTCAAACTCGTAAAATATTTTAGCTCGTATGTTGAGCTTTTAGCTTTTCATAAACTTCTTTTAAACAAATCTTTAGCTCTTACGTAGAGCTACTTTTATTACCACTTTTACATTCTTTCTGTAAGAACCCGCTGAAATTTATAATAAAATATAAAATAATTGTGTGTAATAGTAAAACGGTGAGAAGGGCGAATTGGTCTTTTGCCCTGTTTTGGATCTTAATGTAAAATATTTTGTGATTATGGGTATTAATGTAAAAAGAAAAAGTATGATGTAATAAAAACTAAGTTATGGTGTTAAATTGGAAGAAAAGGAACTAGTGGGTTAGAAATGAAAAATTGGGAGGTATAAATAGTGGGAAAAATCTCCCACTTCCCAGAAGTTCCCAGAAGCATCGGGAGAGAGTGAGGGATTGAGCAGGTTCACGAAGGTTCTTGGGAGTTTGAGCAGAAATCAGCAACTAACTTCAAGGTTTTGATTTCCAAGCTACTTGGGGTAAGAATTTCACCCTTATAACTTAATTTAAGCATTTTGGGATTTTGGGGTTTGGGCAAAAACGGGTTACAGAAGTGGTGTGGGGTTTGTGTTAAGTTTCTAACCTTGAAAACATGTTCTAAACACCATTAGAAACTCAATCCCACTTCTGGAATCGGTTAAAGTAAGAGGAATTGACAATTTTCCTCAAGAACCCTAAATTAAGAATTTGTGTAATTAAGTTGTTTCTATGGGTTAAAACTTGATAAAAACTGAAGGTTTATGTCTTGGAATAATCTCCTAATAACCCCCTAACAATTAAGTGGTGAAATAAGAGCTTAATACACGACAACAGGGGGCTGCAGAATGAAAATCGGACCCGAAAATAGCCCAGCAGAATTACACGGCCGTGTAATCTGCAAGGGCAATATTACACGACCGTGTAATGTCTTGAAGGGTAAAATAGTCAGCAAAAATTACACGGCCGTGTAATTTGCAAGGCAAACATTACACGACCGTGTAATGTACTGAAGTGGGTTTTGGAGCTTTGATTTTTGGAAGTTGGGGTTAGCCTTGTCCGTTTGACCTCAAATTTTAAATATAAGTCCCTTATGGTTCAAAACTTTGTAGAAAATTGTCGAAACCGAAATACGACCTCCCGATAGTACTGTAGCAAAATACGTGTATTCCGGGAAAGTAATAAATTGAAGAAAGTTAGTTAGTAGAGGTTGTAGTCTAGTTAATGAATCATAGTTGCATAGTATGGTACTACTGTACTGTAAAGTTAGTTATTGTAAATATATGTACCGAGTATAAATGTATAACTTGTATATAATAGGTGGTGGTGTTGGATTAGGTGTCTAAGCCATGACTTATAATTTATATTTACCTATTAAATAGAAGCAAAGTCCATTTGGGTTGCCCTCATAGCTGGAGGTTTGGTAGAAAGTTCGGTAGAGAGAAAGGTTGGTTTATTATGGGATTAATAAATCAATAGAAATTTAAGATATGGTTTGTTAATATATTAAAGTGATAATATATTAATTAGAAACTATGTTGATTGATTAATAATTAATCAGAAATTAATTGGATTAATTTCTGTGACATTAATTGGATTAATCAGGAGGTCAGGGATTAAAGTCGTACGAATTCGATAGTTGAATTGCGGCGCGCGGCGCGCAAATGTAAAAGCTGCGACGCACGTACATATCCGTACGAATTCAAGGTTTGAATTGGGGCGCGCGGCGCGCCAATGTAAAGGCCGCGGCGCGCGTACACATAATCCGGAAAATGGGCTGCGGCTAGGGTTTCTAGCTTTACCCTTTGGTTCCCTATAAATAGGGAACCCTAGACCTCATTATCAGTTGCTCATTTCTATTATTCTCTCTAGAATTTTCAGTCCACCCTCTGGCTCCCTGGGTGTGATCTCATTTGAGGCAGGACACTTGTGCTGCTTAGCTTCAAGATATTAATTAAAGGTTAGTTTTTCTGATTAATTCTTTTAGTTAATTTTTTTGTTTGGCCTTTAGGAATTAGTTACATGTTCAATGAAAGAAAACATAGATCTTTTCTAGGTTGCATGTGAACTTAGGTTTTTAGTTCATGGTTGCGGGAAACCTTTCAGTGGTATCAGAGCTTTTGGTTGTTTTCTTATTGAATGGCTGTAATAGTTTTCCTAATTAGGGTTTATCGTTTATAAATCCTTTGGGCCTGATTTCGATTTTGGGGTTTAGGGTTTTTGAAACCCTAGCCCCTTCCCCCTTCTTTTTCGATTTTCTGCTTAGGGTTTTGGAAGGTTTTCTATTTTTGGTAACTTTAATTGGTTAATTAATTGGATAACCTTAAACCCAGTTTGTTTGAATTCGATAATTAGGGGTTTAAGATAGGTTTAAATTGATTTGATTAATTTGGAAAAACCTATCTACATTTGAATTAATTTAATTAATTGTTTAATTAAAAGATAATTCAAGGGATTTAATTTAATTTTGATTTAATGGTTAAATTTCGAAAATTAAAGGATAAATCCTAAAATATTTTAAAATGTTTAAAATATCTAGATTTAATTAATTTAATTAATAGTTTAATTAAAAGATAAATTAAATCAAATTAAAGGTTTAATTTAATTTGAAATTTAATAGTTAAATTTCAGGAAATTAAAAGATAAGCCAGGAATATTTTAAAAGATTTAAAATACATCTTATATATATTATTAAAGGTTAATACTATATGTATAAGATAAATTGGTTAGTCAAATCATTAGTAGGCCTCATTCACGAAGCTGGTCTATAAAGTGGGTATAAGGAGACTGCCTATAAAATGGCGGTCTAATGGGTGTTCACTCTCACCCACCGCTCGCCTGATCAGTGGAGGGTCGTTAGCCGAACAGTTTTGATAGGACCGCTTAATCATTAAAAGTATAATGATCAAAGTACTATAACCCGTACAAGAATTCCCAATCTAGTTACTTTAGAAAAAAAATGTGAATTTGATGCTAACCCATGAAATTGCACATTGCACTTTATGAAACGTTGGTGGAGCGTGTGTGGGTTACCGACACATCAATGGGGGTTCATAAAGAGTGGCAATGGGTTTCTTGGGTGTTATCATTGTTGATGGAGCGTGTGTGGTTAACCGGCACATCAATTTGAGATGATAATAGATCCCGAGAGTACCAAGCTAATTTGCATGGTTATTCACACCCGGTTTGTGATCCTCGGCATCCCAGTCACAAACGGTGGGGCATATCCGAGATTAAACATGCCATTGAACAGTTCAATGAATCTCACAGATCTAGGAATTTCATTAGACTGAAATTGATAAAAGTTATCTACCTTAATGACCACTGTGTTGTGACTACGGCATCCCTCTTCACTGCATAGTTGGGGCATTTTGGATCCTAGCCTTGTTAAATAATAAATTGGGTAATTATTTAAAAGGATGAATTAAACGAATAAATTCAAATTTTATATATGTCTGAAGAAAGTGTCATTCTCCTCCTTCCCCTCCTTCACCCATTTCTGAGAGCTTCAGAAAGCACCTGTTTAGTATGGTAAGGCTGACTGGCCTGAACTATGTGATATGGTTTTGCAATTAGAGAATAGTTCTTAGTTTTGCTGGCGAACCATATCCGATTGAGTGTCCGCTCCCAAACATGGCATCACACAGCAGCTTGTGATGAGCATGACTCCTTGACTATTGAGTCTAAGGAAGTTCGTTGCCTTATGCTATTGATCATTAACCCCGAGTTCCACAGGGATTTAGAATTCCTGGGGTTTGATAAGTTAGCACAGCTAGTTCAGGAAAGGTTCCGTGAACTGGTTGAATAAAGGGAACAAACTAGGATCTTCAAAGAGCTTGAAGTTGCAAGCTAGAAGGTAGTAGCACCAGTTTGCGTGTTCCCGAGATTGAGGGATACATAGGCGAACAGTACAAAACTGGTTTCCCTTTGTGATCGGGAGTTAAGCATTAGCTCAACTCGCTGATCTGTTCATCCAGATGAACAGAAAGGGTAACCGGATAAGACAATCGTGGAAGTGCATTCAATGTCGACTCTGTATGAATCGTTCATGGAGAAGCATAGTTCCATTAATTCAGCTGCTTCAGGATTGAGTCCAGTATTAAGGTGCATCAAGAAATGATCCAGATCGTCTGGACCGATTGTTCGATGTTTCAAACTGGGAATCCACAAGGTGGGACACAGTCACGGAAAGATTGGAAAAATGCTCTAAAGCCAAACCGTTTGGCAAACTCAGTAATATCTCAAAACTCAGAATACCTGATCCTCATTTCCTTGATACAGGATGTGTTTTCTCACATTTGCTCTGTATGCACGGACTCTGTAGGATGCGGGATGTTGTCGCACAGGAGCATATTCAGATTGGATATGGAGCTCGTGCATTTTTGGGAGTTAAGCTAGATATTTGTTCTTGTTATTGGTTTATAGATACATTTAACATAGATTCGCATTGTACATTGTTCTGAGGATAATTCTGGTTTAATGAAATATTTTTTGAAACATGATTGTTTTAATTGTCCTCGAAATGTTGTGTGAATGTGTTGATGACGTAAATGGTAATAACTTGAATGTTGATACATCCAATGGGATTGGATTTGTAAATTGTGTTCTTTATGATTGTTAAAGTGAATTTTATGAGAATCACTTCAACCAAAGGTCCAGTTGGACAGGACTTTGGAATCATTTGACTTAGAGTCACATGATGAATTGAGTGCTTAATAAAATTAATTGTGGCAAGAAAGGAATCACCCAAAGATCCAATGGATAGGATTTTGGAATCAGTTGACTTGGAGTCAGGTGATGATTGCATGTCTTGAACAATATTAACAAAGTCATAAATTTACATGGAACTGTAAAGGTATTAAGATTTTGAGCAACAGACACATAAGTTACTGTGTATTGCTCGAATCTTCGAACAGAACACGATTAGTTATGCTTCATGATATTTGCCAAATGCTTTGACAAATATGGCTTCGCTTATCGGAATAAGCGATTGATTGGAACCTTGAAGTGTTCAAGGATTTCAAAGGAAGTATAAGATCAACAGAACCTGAGTAACAACATAGACTGAGAAAAAGTTTCACAGTTTATCCTCTTCCAAGAACACTAATGGTTATAATGTGTCTTAGGGAAGATGATGGAGCATTGATCGAAATAGTTTTGATCCTCGGTGTATAAGATACACTGGATACATTTCCGACTAATATTTCAATGAATTGAATATTCAACCAGTCAGACCGCAGAAGCCATATTCCGACCACATCTTAGACTAAGTAGGTTATGTTGACACTGTCTGAAATGTAAAGCTGGGATCGTCCCACTAGTACATAGAAAGTCCAGGGTCATGTAGTATTCGTCTGAATCTCATGATAAGCCTGAAACTGATCAGCAATGTCGTTTCATTGGCCACTCCGGTTATCCTTTGAAAGAAGAGTACTTTTAGAAAGAACTCAAGTTCTAAGGAAACAGTGGGAGTAAGAATAATTCTGAATGAGTTCAGGGATTAGCCAAGTGAAAGAACCTTTAGTCACCACTGGGACTTGACCAGGAATTAGATTCCTGTTAAACCTGACATACCCTATCTTCGCTTGACCAGTAGTTATTGTCACCGTCATAAGGAGTTATGATCTGGGTGATATACCGAGTAGTGGTAAAACACTAAAGATGGTACGGATAAGTAATCCGACTGCTATAAGCATTGGTGAGCCCAGTTGCTGCCAAATAAGAGAACCTTACCGCGAGACACAGTCTATGTGACAGTTTGATTGATCTTTACAACTGGTCTAGGAACCAGTGGGAGTAATTAAATCATCAAAAGAAGGGAACATAGAAATGTACTTACAGAACATCTGGTTGAATGAGTCATCACTTGGAGTCAAGCAATTGATTCTGAGGGAAGCACTCTCAATAGAAGATGTAATCCGAGAGGATTCTGCGTGGCATAGTGTGAGTCGTTAGTGGAGCGTGTGTGGTTTACCGGCACACTAATATGGACTCACATAGAGCATGCCATTACAAAAGGTACATGGCCCCGGGATTCGTCCCATGGGCATCTCGCAAGAAAGGATATTCGGATTCTCAAAATAGGCCAAAAGGTTTGGATTTTGTGAATAGCCTGAAAGATTTCCTTTTTTATGTCGGAAAGGTTTGGATTTCGGTTTCGCAAAATGTGCCATAAGTTCTGGATTTTGTGAATAGTCCGAAAGAGTCATATAACGATGTCAAAGCCAGTGGGAGTATCGTTGTTATCTACTATCATTGTATGTGGGTTACATACTGGTTCTAGGAAACGTATCTTATCATTACAAAGTGTAATGACTTGGTGTTAAGAAACGGTTCGCTATGAAAGACTTTAAGAGATACAACATACTCAGGTGGTTGTGAACATCTATTAGATAGATCAGAATTCTGCCAATATGATCTTGATGAGATTCAAGATGCATAACCCCAGGAATGGAGTTTCCTGTCATTGCAAAGTGTAATGAATTGGCATGAAAGAAACAAAGAAGGTGCAGTATGCTCACGTAGTTCATAGACATCTATCAGATAGATGAGACTGACAGTATTGACTTAGCCGTTAAGAATATGATCTTGATGGGATTCAAGATGCATAAGAAAGAGTCCCTGAAAGGAAATGGTTTCCGGAAATCATGACACAAGGATTATTGGTAATCTTAGGATTCCGAAAGTGCTTGGAATGAGATTACATCAGGTTCCTCGAGCCTCGTGGACAAATCAGAAGTGTTATGAACATATCCTGATGACTTAATGCTTAGAGCATTGTAAGTTGGATTCAGGATATTGCCTGGCTGAGAATGTTGAATGGATTTTTGAACAGACGTGAGAAATCATTGGGAAATGATTAGGGTGATTGATTTGAAACGGTTTTCAAATCGGTAATTGTTTACACCAGAACGTGGTGCTGTAGGACTTCATGGTTAAAGAATTTCGTTGGTTTCTGATGGAGCGCGTGTGGTTCACCGGCACATCATGACACCTCGAAATTATCTTAGGGTGTAGTCATGTAGACTAAAGACCCGAGAACCATGGGCAGTCATGGTACACATCACCGGAATAGAGTTGTGAGAGAGAATGACAAAATGACAAATTGAGATATCATCGGAAGAGTATCCGATAGGATCATCTGCAATAAAGTGTATAAGTGTTAGACACTTGGATACATAGAAAGAGTGAAAAGGTCATAGACATAGATATAAAAGGCTTGAATTGAAAGTTTAAAAGAGAATAAGAAACCGATAATAGTTATGATAAATCCGACTTGGTGATTACCTCGTGGAGACTTGGTAATAAGCAGGAGTAGCTGCCAGTCAGATTTTATGTTTCGCTTTTGCATGTTTACTTCCTGAATAATTGGATTATTCTAATATCCACAGTCGTTCATACTCTTAGGGAGTAAGTATGAAGGAAGACTGTCATGAATTGGTTTGTAGATTGTCCAAGGAGTTGGACATAGCAATAAGATTGCTGCAACGTTCATGAGTACTTGGAAATGGAGATTTGCGTATTGGATAAACCCGCGCTCAATGGATTGCTTCATGGATTATATCACGAGCAATGTTGAGACGATAATATCTTTTGGTCTTAAAGTGGAGAGATATGAGTTATAATTTGCAAGGCGGTTGTTCATTGATAGTACGAAAACACATCGGTAACTCGATGTTATAAAACGTGCTGTTGTGAGTAATTTGTCGGGTAAAGGATATAACATATTAGTCGAAGCTTATTCGTCCCTTGACCCAGACGGGAAACAGATATCTGTTGGGCACTCGATGATTTTGAAGTTGACTGAAGCGCTGGCCAGCCAGGACTGAATTGATTCGTTCAATTGGAAGTCTAAAAGTCATAAGCAAAATCGGAAATCGGGAAACAGTGTGTCAGACATAGATTGATCTCAATCCATGTCTCATGTCTGAAAATATCTTGTTGGACGGAGGATCATCTGATCACTTATCTATGGACAGAACTGACTAGGTCAGAGTTCGGCAGCAGTTTCTAGGAAGCTGCAGGTTGCTGATTAATCAGAGGTTAAATTGGTAATTATAGTCATAGACTTATCCAAGTGGGAGACTGTTGGATTAGGTGTCTAAGCCATGACTTATAATTTATATTTACCTATTAAATAGAAGCAAAGTCCATTTGGGTTGCCCTCATAGCTGGAGGTTTGGTAGAAAGTTCGGTAGAGAGAAAGGTTGGTTTATTATGGGATTAATAAATCAATAGAAATTTAAGATATGGTTTGTTAATATATTAAAGTGATAATATATTAATTAGAAACTATGTTGATTGATTAATAATTAATCAGAAATTAATTGGATTAATTTCTGTGACATTAATTAGATTAATCAGGAGGTCAGTGATTAAAGTCGTACGAATTCGATAGTTGAATTGCGGCGCGCGGCGCGCAAATGTAAAAGCTGCGACGCGCGTACATATCCGTACGAATTCAAGGTTTGAATTGGGGCGCGTGGCGCGCCAATGTAAAGGCCGCGGCGCGCGTACACATAATCCGGAAAATGGGCTGCGGCTAGGGTTTCTAGCTTTACCCTTTGGTTCCCTATAAATAGGGAACCCTAGACCTCATTATCAGTTGCTCATTTCTATTATTCTCTCTGGAATTTTCAGTCCACCCTCTGGCTCCCTGGGTGTGATCTCATTTGAGGCAGGACACTTGTGCTGCTTAGCTTCAAGATATTAATTAAAGGTTAGTTTTTCTGATTAATTCTTTTAGTTAATTTTTTTGTTTGGCCTTTAGGAATTAGTTACATGTTCAATGAAAGAAAACATAGATCTTTTCTAGGTTGCATGTGAACTTAGGTTTTTAGTTCATGGTTGCGGGAAACCTTTCAGGTGGTTCAAACAAGATTGTTCAAGAGAAAGAGAAAGGAGTTCAAAAAGATAACTAACTCCTAGGTGGCTCGAGGTGAGTGTTATGCGGATTTTCGCGTACATAGCAAAAATGAATTTTATTTAAAATGTTTTGGAGTCAAAGTGGTTTTATGACTTTAAAAGTATTTTATGAAAAATATGATTATAATGTGTAAAGAAAGAAAATCAGAAATACAGTGAACTAATAATGTGATTGGCCCATGATGATAAGTTGCTTAGTATCCGGATAAAGACCACTGCCTGCTACGGTAGGGGTGGCAATAAGACACTACTGGGATGGTACCTCCCGTCGCGAAGTAGTTGTCTTACCTTGATACATGAATCCGTTTCATGCTATTGGGGAAGTAGTTATACGGGTGCGTCTCGTATAAAACCTACGGGTGCGCTCGTAGGAATATACCATCACAAAATAAGGAATACCTATGGGTGCGCTCATAGGAAATAAAATATTGGAAAGTTTAAAGAATGAAATTATTATTGGAAAACTGTTTTGGGTCTAAACCCATAATACTCACGAGACATTATGTCTCACGTATTGTTTTTAAAATGCTATGTACTCAGGTAAGCAGGAAGGGCGTTAGAAGAGTCGGGTGTGGGACCGTAGTTTCTGCTGTACAAAATGTAAAATAAACAGGTTTGAACTGTGGTTTTGATGCAAATTTGTGATACCCCGTTTGTAAAAACTTAAATGGTTTGTATGATTAAATATTTGTAATATAAGTCTAAAAAAAAATTGTGTAAAAGTTGGGGTGTTACAATTTGGTATCAGAGCCATGGTTTAAGCGAATTAGGTTGGGTAACCATCCTAGGCTTAAACTAGTGGACTAATAATAAGTAGTAGTACTAGGTACTAACTAACGGGGTAGAGTCGGTAAATTATAATGTTGTGATCCACAGAAACCAAGGAATCAGGAGATCTTGTGATAACATCAGAGCCAAAGCATATAGGTGGTTAAAATAATATTGGGCCCGTATTATAGTAACCACAGGATATGTCTTGAAAATGGTGAAGTCACGAGGGAGCCTGAGGAATTTGGCTGTGGAAATTAGTAGAGAGATACTTGGGGACACAGGTTCCATAGGAAGATCTCATGCTACAGCTTTCGGATATATATATTGATAAATATATTTATGTGGAATAATAAACATAAATCTTATTCATTTTATATAGTAAATGGAGAGCGGCGATCAGAACCTTTCAAGCGAGGGACGGGCAGCCAGTCATACTCCATCTCGTGGGAGTATTCCCGTCAATGATGCGGATAATATGGGTGATATGCCAAACCCAATACCGCAACCTCCACCTGTGACTCTGGAGGCTATACAAAACCTTATTAGCAATTTAAAAACAGAAATGAGGGAAGATATGCGTCAAATGCTGAATACACGGCTGGGGGACCCACATCCTAATCCTTCAGCGGATGATGCATCTTGGAGACCCACTAACAGAGATTCGGTTACAGAAGAAGATAGTGTGGGGACAGAAGACAGGAAGGGATGTTCCTTCAAAACCTTTTTGGCATGTAAACCGACGGAATATTATGGAAGTTTTGAGCCCAAAGTTACGATGCGATGGATTCGGGAGACGGAGCAAGTACTAGAGGTCAGCAAATGTCATGAGAAAGACAAGGTTTATTACGCTTCACGAATGTTGAAAGATGATGCGCTGGTTTGGTGGAATACCTTATACAAGTTGGTTGGAAAAGATGTAATTTATAAATGGTCGTGGACTGACAACGCCTAGTGATATCAAGTATTTTAGGCGTTGTTGAGCCCTGTTCTTGGTAAAATTATATCAAATATGCATGGGTATTCTCACTTTTCGTGTCAGGACTTGTCTGGAGAAAAAGAACAGATACAGGGACTAAAAGTGTACAAAAAGGAAAAAGTATGGAAAGAATGCAAAATCAAGAGAAGACGTACGCGCGCCGCGGAATTATCTTCTGCGCGACGCGGATGTAAGGCGGTGGAACACATTTAAATGACGAAAAAACGGGGAACGGATAAATACGCGCGCCGCGGATTTCACATTTGCGCGGCGCGGACACGGGAAATTTGCAACTATAAATAGAGGCATTTCCAGCCGAAAACCCTAGCAAAGACCTGGTGAAAACATCGACCTAGAAGCTCTTTGACTCGAGGAATCCAATTCAGAAGCTATAATTTGGTATTTTCATGTTTTAGATTTTATTTCATTTTAGTTAAACATTTGTAAGCTTTGAGTTGAGTCTTTGGGTGTGACAACCATTGATCTCAGGCTTAGGGTTCTGTTTTTAGTAGTATTTAGTTACTGATTTTGATATTTGGATATTGGTTTTGGTGAATGCAATCATTCGGTTACGTTTAATATTGGTTTTTCGGCATTTCGGATGTTTGTTGGTGTTTTAATTGTTGGTTTGTGTGTGGATTTTGTTTGTGACTTGGTTGGGACTGTTTTCCTTTGCTGAAAACAGTAGCTAACTTGGTTATTTTGAGCATTAAACTTTGGCTATTAACTGTCTCATAGAACTGTTAGTTATTAGCTAGTTTATGCTGTGCTTGGTTTTGCTAGTTTGAATGCCTTCAATTGCTCCTGATTCAGAGATGTACTTCTGAGTTCAGAAAGTGACTAGGTCATTTGGACATAGCTAAGCTTGGCTTGGGTGTTTGAATATTGTTCAAGGTAGAAAGATAGAAATTAGTTCCTCCGACTATAGCCGTGACACTATCAGTTGGTAATCTCTCATCTAGGCTAACCACGTAGCTCCTGTGGATCGACCCTGACTCAACTATACTAGTGAATGTTAGGTTATCTCTTATTTTTGACCGCATGACGACCTCTGCGTGCACGTCAAATTTTGGCGCCGTTGCCGGGGAGCTGTGAGCTTAGAATAGGTGAGTAGTAGGAATTTGTTTCTTGCTTTTTGAAATTTCATTTTGGGTTAATTTCATTTTGGTTTTGATTTTTGTGGGCGTGTTGCATTAGTGCATGCGTACCCGCAGGGGAGAGCAATCATCCCCATTACAGTTTGATTCTGAAATTGAACGTACTGCGCGCAAACTCCGTGCCCGTAGGCGTTTAAGCATCATGAATTATAGTCAAGTTAGCAGTAGTCCGGTTAGTGTTGCCCAGGATCCGTCAGGAGAGGCAACGGGGAGGTTTTCTATTCCCCCATTATCAGAATTCCAATTTGGAAGTTCGAGTGCATCTGGTGGTGTAGTTTCAGCCCCTACACCCATACCATCATGCACTCCGCCATCTATTCCACCATTTTTACCCGCTTCTCAACCACAATCCACCAACCCCTTTACATCTGCTATGACTTGGGGAGAGCCGACCCGAGATGGCACCCCAACTCCGAGACAGCATACACCAACATCACAACCACAACCAGCCCTCTTTAAACCTCAACCTACATACCAACCAACACAGCCTACACACTTCCAACCACCGCCTCAACCGCAATACTAATACCCAGAGACGGAGGAAGTGTACGACGATGAAGATGAAGGATGGGTGCCACCGGCACCGCAACCACAATGGAACCGAGGTCGGGGACCTCCCAGGCGAGCACCACCATACCAACCAGGTCAGCGGGAGTACAATGATCATCTTTACGGTAACCCCGCTCAACCCTTACATTTTGCACAACCGAGACGGCAATCGGTTGCATCACATTTCCAACCGAGGGAATATGATGATTCGTCGCCGATCTATATTCCTGATAACGTAGATTCGCAGGTAGAGATTAGACCCCAGTTATTAGGAATATTACCAGAATTTAGAGGATATAAGCAGGATGATCCCTATAATCATTTATATGAATTCTTAGCGATCGCTAATGCTAACAATCCCAGAAACACAAATAGAAATATTTTTAGGCTTAGACTGTTCCCGTTCACTCTTAAGGACAAAGCCAAGTATTGGTTCACGTCGTTACCATCAAACAGTATCACTACGTGGGATCAGCTCAAGGCGAAGTTCCTGCAGGAATTTTACCCAGCGAGCAAAACAACTGAAATCAGAAGAGTTATCCAGGATTTTCAGCAAAAGCCTGGAGAGGCCTTTCATGAAGCTTTTGACAGATTGAAGGAGTTATTGCGATCTTGTCCACATCACGAGATTCCCATATGGCAATTGGTCAAATTATTCTTCGAGGGAGTTAGCGAGACACACCAGGCCATGATAAATGCCTCCTCCAGTGGGACATTTATGTGGCAAGATCCAGAAGAAGCCTGGCAGTTTTTGGAGCAGTTGAGTAATGGCTCCAAAGCGAACTTCTCCACCAGGAAGACTACAAGTACGGCGGCAGCAGTAGGGGTTGATGCTGATTGGAAAAAGGAAGTGAAAAAGGAAATCAGCGAATTGAACAGAAAGTTTGATAGGCTTATGGCAATATTACAAAATGGACCGCCAAATTCGTCACAAGAAGGTCAAGGAGGATCTAGGATGCAGGAAGCTAATCAAGTTTATGGCCAGGGTCAAGGTCAACACAATAATGGACGACCCTACAGGCTATACAACCAAGGACAACAACAAAATTTCAGGCAGAACAATTATCAGAATCAATCGAATAGTCAGCCTAGAAACCAGCAGCCTGCAAACAATGGAAACAACAACAACAGGGGACCTACCAACGCTACCAACAATGCTCCAGGTACCCAAGAAGAGATGATATCAAAGATGTATGATATGGTCACAGCAACACAACAACAATCTCAGGCTAACGCAAAAGCCATCGCAAATATGGAAAGACAAATAGGTCAAATGGCTGCAGACCAACAAAAGAGAGATAATGGCAAATTGCCTAGTGCTACTGAAGTCAATCCTACTCATAATCAACGTCCAGGGAAGGAGCAAGTCAATACTGTTGAATCAGGATGGCGAAAGGTTACTCTGGAGGATTTGTTCGAGTTAGGGAATGAAGTGGAACCAGGGGAAGAAGGAAAGGCTTTAGAGAGCGAGGAAGGTAAAGAAGGAGGAGTTCCGGTTGAGAATGGCAATCAACCTGAAATAGATGAAAAGGTCCAAAAGGAAGAACAACCAACGATTGCAGGGATCAAGCAAAAGAAGAAGAATAAGAAAGAAAAGAAGAAGCAGGAAGCAACTAGATCAACGGGACCCTTAATGAATCAGCCCCTATGGGATGAGCTTAAGGATGCCCCCGAGGACACCAGGATTTTACAAGAAATGTGCGAACAAAATGGGAAGAACAAGGTACCTATACCGAAAACGGTGAGATTGACTATGAGGGCTAGCGAAGCATTACTGGGAACACTACCCAAGAAGGAGAAGGACCCCGGATCACCATTGATCACTACAACCGTAGGGGACGTGGTTATTCGAAACACCTTACTAGATTTGGGAGCAAGTGTTAATATCTTGCCGGGATATCTGTATGATAAATACAAGAATGAAGAAATCGAGCCAGCTGAAGTTGTACTGCAGTTGGCTGACCAATCAACTAAGGTATCTAGGGGAAAGCTAACCAATGTCATAGTCAAAGTTGGCGACTTTTTCTACCCTGTGGATTTTCTGGTGATGGAATATGAAAGTCCGGACGATGCACCTGCGCTTATCTTAGGACGGCCATTCCTAGCTACTGCTGGTTCAGTGATCGACTGCAAGACTGGAGACATGGATATTTTCTTCGGGACCAGGAAAAGGAGATTGAATATGTTTGGGAACCCGATATCATTACCCTCAGAGGAAAATGGCAAACCAGCAGACAGAAAAACATTAATGGATCCAGGAACCAGAAGCAAAGAAAAGATATGGACACGTACGGGGGAGGGTGGAAAGGAAGAAGTTTTAAAGGAGACCAAAAACCACCCGCTGTCCGCCATCGACAAGGAACAACTGCTGGAAATGATAGAGATGATGGAAGCAAGGCATCAGCAATATGAAAGAGAATCCAGAAAACGAGATGCGAATGTTTTCGAGCTATTGAAATCTCAACAACAATGGATCAATGGTGTGAGTGATCGGATGACCCAACTCACATCCCTTATGACGATGATGGCTAATAATTTCATGCCAGAATATCAGCAAATGTCATCAAGAGGTCAAGAAGAAGAAGAAGGGTCAGCTTAGGAGCAGAACGTCTGGCTGAAGACGTTAAACTTAGCTCTTGTTGGGAGGCAACCCATCGTGTCATAAGTAGGTTTTATATTTCTTAGGATTAAATTAGAAAATACATCAATCATTTGCAGGTATTAGTGGTTTGAAGCAAGTGTGGGGTCGTGTGAAAAGGTTTTGAATTCTTCAAGACCGCGCCGCGGTTTTTGGAATTGCGCGACGCGGGTTCGAAACTCAACCCGATGCGCAGGGGTTGAATTAGCGACACGCGCGCCGCGGAAACGAGAAATGCGCGCCGCGGGAAACGATCAGACGGTTTTTGCCTTTATCCGGTGAGCCGCGGCTCACAACTCAAATCACACGACTCGGAGCTCTGGTGATCAAAAATTTCTCGCATTTTTTCTTGCTTATTGTGTTTCTACTACCAAGGTACACTCTTTTAACTATCTATTAACTGTTTAAACTAAGTTATTAGGTAGTTAATTTTAGGGTTTTATTCCAAAAAGTTCAAAAACTTAGAATCACTAATGCTAGCCCATAGAGTGTTTGTTTTGCCAAATGGACACCCTAGATGAGCTAATCGGAACCTAGGCTACCTTGTGGTATCATTAAATTGAGATTTAGCAGGTTAAAATGGGGATTTGATCCCGGGTTTTCAAACAGGCGTACGCCGCGCCGCGCCGCGCCTTTGCTCTTGGGCCGTGCCGCGGTACGGTGGGGAAGAAAAAGGACTGATTTTGCAAAAATTTTTGTTTTGTGGCTATATTTTCTTTTTGCAGATGATGTTCAGAATGGAGCACGCTTTCCTCCAGTTCCCCGCGGAGCTGGCCAGTTCTGTCGAGTATACCTCGCGGAGGGATGCTTTGAGGAGTCGTCGGGTGTTAGAGGCGACAGTCATTGATCGAGATATTCTTAGAGACGCAGGGCTCTGGGGCGCGATCGAGCCGTTCTTACATCGCACCTGGACCCACGAGGAGGCGTCATTCACGTGCAGAGGTTGGGACCGGATCATGGCCACTGACGAGGATGTGGTCTACACGGAGCTTCTCTTGGAGTTCCTGTCTACAGTCCATTTCGCTCCTAGGGCGGGAGACCCGCGTTCCAGGCTCGTACGTTTTCGCTTGGGAGGTGAGCACAGGGAGTGCAACCTCCGGGAGTTTGGGAGGCGCACAGGCATCTACACTGCCGCGGACCTCCAGCACCGATATTTCACCCGGTTCTTCGGGTCTTGCATTCAGGGGGAGCCAGACAGGGCTCCCAACATGGAGGTTTGGGCATCGCTGTCCAACATCAGGTACGAGGCGGGGGCCTCGAGAGAGAGCCACCTACGCGATCCACTCCACCGCCTCATGCACCGGATCGTCTCCACCTCCATCATGCAGCGGGAGGGGGGCGAGAAGGTGTCAGGCGATGACATGACATTTTTGTGGGTTCTCCTCGACCCGTCCCGATTCCTCCATCTACCCTTTGCCCTCGCGATCGCTCTCTCCACCCACGCGACTGGCGCCTCCGCCAGCAGCCTATTAGCCAGGGGGTACTTCATTACCCGCCTGGCCCGTTCGTATGGCATCCTTACTGCCCCAGTAGCTGCCTCTTTGACTGCTCTGCCTCCATCGCGCACTCCAGCACGCACTTTGGAGAGGATGCTGCTCATTGAGCAGCAGCGACCAGGGCAGTACATCCGGGCTCCGATCGAGCCTCTTCAGGCGCCCCAGCCTGCATACGCCCAGCCCGACAGGAGACGCCGGAGACCAGAGCCAGCAGCACCAGAGCCGGCACAGCCACAGCCACAGCGGGATGACTCACCAGCCCTTAGCCGGCTGGAGGCCAGAGTCACGAGGATCGAGGACCAGCTCTCGAGGACCCAGGACCAGCTCGAGTGGATTGGGGAGGTACTTATACAGATCGCATCAGCCCAGGGCAGACACCCCCGACCACTCCCAGCCAGGTCCCACGATCACGAGGCTGGACCCTCAGGCCGCCGGGTAGTGATTGATTTTTCTTTTTCTTTTTCTGTCTTTCTTTTTATTTTTTTATTTTTTTTCTTTTTTGGGATATATGTATAAACTTATGACACATCCATCTGTATATTGTTTTATTTCTATCATGTGTATTTAATTTATTTGTTAAGTTGTGCATGATATACCAAATTGAGAGGGAGTTGTCTCAGACAAGTGTGGGGTCACCGTGCCCTCCACTTGTCTTGACCACCGGCGTGTCCTACTGTAGCGCTACAACTCCAGCACATGAATCAGGGATCTTTTTGTACGCATTATACCTGTGATATTGAGCACCAAGCAGTCCATCGTCCAAAAAGGGGTAACTCTTTCTCCCTTGCATTGAAATAATTTTTGTACAACGGGGACGTTGTACGGTTTTAAGTGTGGGGTGTGGACGGTCGAAAGAGTATTTTTGAAATTTTTGCAGAACTGATCAATTTTTCAATTTTTAGCAATATTTTTCAAAATTTTTAATGAATTGCAATTTTGAAATGAATGGTCTGTGATTGTGATAGCATCAGTATTTTTCAAGAAATACTGTTTAGTTGTGATCATGCTATTAGTTAGTCAAATAAGTTGAGTTTTACGAGTTTAGAAGATTGAGCCGTTTTAGGATTGGAATTTAGGAAGGAAAAGTCAGTCAGTGGCCTTTGTTGTTCGAGCCGGTAAGTCTAAAATGGGTGGGCCTTATGCACCTTACCACCTAAGATCGTCTGGTCTGGGATGGTATTTCTGAAAGCTCGCTACACGGACAACATCGAAAGTCATGGACAATTCCTTAATGGCCTTTAGAATCTGAACTAGTAAGTACACTATATTGTGGACAGAAAGTTTGTAATCAAGGGTTCTTTAGAAAGCCATGAATTCCAAAGAACAACTCAATTATGTTTTCACAAACTATTCCATTCTAACTCGAAGAGCAATAAGCCTTGAAACTAAACACATTCAAAAACTGTTCGATTCTCTATTATAATTTATTAAAAACTCTCTTGCTTGGGGACAAGCAAGGCATAAGTGTGGGGTGTTTGACAACGCCTAGTGATATCAAGTATTTTAGGCGTTGTTGAGCCCTGTTCTTGGTAAAAATATATCAAATATGCATGGGTATTCTCACTTTTCGTGTCAGGACTTGTCTGGAGAAAAAGAACAGATACAGGGACTAAAAGTGTACAAAAAGGAAAAAGTATGGAAAGAATGCAAAATCAAGAGAAGACGTACGCGCGCCGCGGAATTATCTTCTGCGCGACGCGGATGTAAGGCGGTGGAACACATTTAAATGACGAAAAAACGGGGAACGGATAAGTACGCACGCCGCGGATTTCACATTTGCGCGGCGCAGACACGGGAAATTTGCAACTATAAATAGAGGCATTTCCAGCCGAAAACCCTAGCAAAGACCTGGTGAAAACATCGACCTAGAAGCTCTTTGACTCGAGGAATCCAATTCAGAAGCTATAATTTGGTATTTTCATGTTTTAGATTTTATTTCATTTTAGTTAAACATTTGTAAGCTTTGAGTTGAGTCTTTGGGTGTGACAACCATTGATCTCAGGCTTAGGGTTCTGTTTTTAGTAGTATTTAGTTACTGATTTTGATATTTGGATATTGGTTTTGGTGAATGCAATCATTCGGTTACGTTTAATATTGGTTTTTCGGCATTTCGGATGTTTGTTGGTGTTTTAATTGTTGGTTTGTGTGTGGATTTTGTTTGTGACTGTTTTCCTTTGCTGAAAACAGTAGCTAACTTGGTTATTTTGAGCATTAAACTTTGGCTATTAACTGTCTCATAGAACTGTTAGTTATTAGCTAGTTTATGTTGTGCTTGGTTTTGCTAGTTTGAATGCCTTCAATTGCTCCTGATTCAGAGATGTACTTCTGAGTTCAGAAAGTGACTAGGTCATTTGAACATAGCTAAGCTTGGATTGGGTGTTTGAATATTGTTCAAGGTAGAAAGATAGAAATTAGTTCCTCCGACTATAGCCGTGACACTATCAGTTGGTAATCTCTCATCTAGGTTAACCACGTAGCTCCTGTGGATCGACCCTGACTCCACTATACTAGTGAATGTTAGGTTATCTCTTATTTTTGACCGCATGACGACCTCTGCGTGCACGTCATGGACCGAATTCACTACTCGCTTAAAGAACAA
>CM042015.1:15798083-15861608 GCA_023525715.1 Cichorium intybus | reverse complement strand
ATTGTTTATCAAAAGCTTTGTAAGTTATTTTTGATTAAAACATTTTATTTTATTACAACGTTGAATCACTATTGGAATCATTAATTCCACTAACAACCTTCAATAGAAACCGTGGAATCACAACTATAGTCAACTATTGAACCAATAACTTCATTAGTTCCCTAACTTTAATAATACATCTTGTAGCAATTGTACAAGTCATACAAGCTTATGTACATAATAACATGGCTTGAGTATAACTCCATTGTATGAATAAGTTGTACTTTACACCAAGTGAATGAAAGCTTCAAAACAACACTTGGATTATACAAGTATTGTAGGAGAAAATTCAATATATATATATATATATATATATATATATATATATATATATATATATATATATATATATATATATATATATATATATATATATATATATATATATATTCGATCGTCGGATCAAAATCATCAGCGGCCAAAAAATAGGTGGTAAATTTCTTACGTCGACGCACATGTAGAAAATTATAATAAAAAACTCACTTTATTTTTTTATTTTTCGACATTATTCTTTTTCAAAAATAAAAACCGAATATACCAAAATTCATAATTTTTTGTCCTCTACAAATAGACATCCATATTGATACATAAAAAATAATTTTTTTTTTATAAGTACAGTGTTAAGGGTGTCAATCCCTAACAAATAAGATCGGAAATGAAGCCGACCAATCACTGCTGTTATGCACTGGATTAGAGTACAGGTCAAGCAGGGTCGAACCACAAAGACACGGGATATAAAATTTATGCCTACTTAGTATAAAATACAAAGTATGATGTAAAGGGGGGGTTTGAATATCAAATAATGATAATAAAATGCAGAGACATGCAAATAGTAAACTTTGACGAAAATCAATAATAAAAAGGCCTAGTCCCGAGTCTTCGATGCTCAATGTAATAGAATGAATCCGGCTGACGTGCTTGAGAATACAATTCCAAGTTGGCTTTTGAAAATCATAAAATATAATCTTTATGATAATAACTTGCTAAAATCTTTAGATAAATGTCCGCTTATTACCTAAACCTAGTTCCATTTTACCCGACCTAAGGTCCGCTTATAGGCCGAATGCAGAAACCGCATAAGGTGTGCAAGTACCAATCAATGTCCAATTCTTCGCGTCCGCTGGGAAGTGTGTGAACATATGACCAAATTCTAAACAAGGAATTGGGCGCTTGTTTTTTTTACCAAACATCAACTGTGCTAAGCGATTAGGTGCCTCACACAATCGATTAACAGTGCATGAAAAAAATCTATTTAGGGTGATCAGTCATAAACAAATCAAATTCAAGACTAAAATTGAAACAAGAAAATGATCATTAGAATTATTCAAAAGCATTCATCAAGCCGAATGTTTCAAACTACACAATGAACATGTCTGAACTCGGAACTAGAGTACGGTTTCTAGCCAGACATGGCTAGAAATGAATCAAAAATACAAAACTGTAATAAAAAACGTCTTACAAATGGTAAAAATACGTAACCGAATCTCGATAGTCGTGATTCGGCCTTCAAAAACCTTCTAAAAACTGATTGGAAGTGTATCGGGGTCGTGGCTAAAATGCAGGGACTGAACACCTTTCTGGCTGGAAATGAGCAGCTATTTATAAGCCTCATGACAATTAGCGGCGCTATCTTTAAAGATAGCGTCGCTAATTTTGAATTCCCCAAAGAATAGGTCTTGGTCAGCAACAAATTCCGGATTTTTCGCGATTTCAGCAGATAGCGCCGCTATCTTTAAAGATATAGGCGCTATCTCAGATAGAGGCGCTATCTAGAGATAGAGGCGCTATCTCCATTTTCCAGCATTTTTCATTTTTGGCCCCTCTTTGTTCCAACTTTTGACAGTTTTTTCCCAAATGTCCAAAACTCCTGTAAAAAGTCATTTTCCAAGTGTAGTGAGTATTTTAGCCCTTTTTAACTTAATTTTATCCATAAAAACACTATGATAACGCCCGAAATATATGCAAAATTAACGCGTTATCATAACACCCCACACTTAGACTTTGCTTGTCCCCAAGCAAAAAAGAATTTTTCGACCTTTCAAAACAATTGCAATAACAATTCCCGCATAAATTACCAACATCCAAAATAATAAATACAAAAATATTTTTAAATCATACCAAAATCATAAGCATACATGTGTGTTGGTCCTTTTTAACTGATCATTTTCCAATTAAACTTCATTCCTGTAAGCAATAAATCCCTAGTGTGCCCACTACTCATTTTTGCATTCCCTAGAAATACACCCTTAAAAAACCGCCTAGGCTCAATACTTATTGCTATGTTCCCAGGGTTACCCTTTGTACTCACACATTTAATTGATTTCATTAATTTATTCCAATTGCTATTTAAGTATTAGTTTCTTTGATTTCGATAGCGTTGAAACTTTTGTGTGGAAGGTCACCTATGCTGCACCAATTATTACCAATTTGCTCATTATTTGCACCTTCGGGACTCACGACTTTCCATGGAACTCTTGATTACAAATTTTCGACCCTAGATTGTACGGGGTCTACTCATTCAAATTCCAAGGGCCGTTAAGGAAATCTCATGACTTTCTATAGCACCCGTGTAGCGAACTTTCGACAACATTATCCTAAACCAGATGGTCTTAGGTAATGAGGTGAGAAAGACCACCATTTTCATGTCTACCGATTCGAGTACCATAGGCCACAGATTGGATTTTCCTTCATGAGTCTCGATCTTATGGTGTCTTTTTCATCCTTTGGATGTTTTATCGAGATTTTCTCGATTTTGCTTTATTTGAGGCTTTTTCCTCAGTTCAGTAACAACATAAGCTCCGTATGTTTGAAACCCAGGGAACCTAACTCAATCTATTTTGGCTAGGACTTAGTTATATTTACTACTAAGATGACATCCTTTGAAAGATATCATGTGCTAAAAAGTTTTTAGAGGGGTTTATTTCGTCAACAATGCAAAACCATGTTGTAGGGACACACTAATTATCTACCAGCTTACAGGTCAAAAATTCAATTGGAAAAATAAACAGCCACATATACTACCTATGAAAGCTGAGTATAGCTCAAATATCCATTCCTATTCATTATTCCAGATGTATTTATATTTATTCATTCAATTTCGGGAATTTATCATGGCAAAAATTTTAAAAATTGGCCAAAAAACTAAATGCTTATTTAAAGTGTAAACGCCCCACCCCACACTTAAATCATACAATGTCCCCATTGTATATTTTGCGTTAAAATAAAAGGGAGAAAAAGGAACAGACTCCCCTGGGGTGAGTTGCAGCTTTTATGTTTATTGGACAAGCACATTGATGTTTTGGAAAAAATCGCATTCCAACTTCACGGTTAATACGTCTGTGACCAAATGAAGTGGGTAACGACCCCACACTTGCTTTCAGAGCAGTCTCTCACAGATGGTCACCATTCACGCGTAGCTGAAGCCATAACAATTGATGTTGAAATATCTCTCATTGTTTTGCTGAAAAATTTACGTCGTTCATATCAGCTCGACACGCTTCCCGACTAATGCTCATGTAAGGCAAATTTCCTGGCTACAAAAATAACAAAAGAAAAGTAATAAAAATAATAATGCAATGCAATAAAAAATCTCAAAAAGAAAAATACTCCCGAGTTGCCTCTCGGTCAGCGCCTTTGTTTTACGTCGTTGGCTCAACTCAGCCCTTCAAAATTTTAAGTGATATAACATGGGCACTTCCACACCTCCGCTCCTTTGTTTTTCACCTCCGATCCTTCATAATAGGTCTTTTGTTGCAATTCTGGTACCTGCACCTGAAACATCTTACAGTAAGCATCATGAAATTTTCTTTCCAATGTTTTGTACCTTGCTTTTTTTCGTATATGTTCAAAAGTAGATGATTTCTTCAACTCCTCCGCAAGCTTGAACTTCTCAGTAAGTTCTTTTGTTGTATCTTCATCACTCTTTCCGTCTAATGGTAAAGCCTGAACATCACGATTGGATAACTCAACAGATTTATTCGTCTGTGGTTTAGTTGTATTCAGAAGATTCACTGATGAGGTTTTGCTTGGGTAACGAATGGCATTACAAGTATTAAAGCTAACAACTTCCCCGTCAAACTCCATAGAAAGAGTGCCAGCGTGAACATCGATTTTTGTTCTCGTGGTCTTCATGAACGGTCTACCCAGGATTATGGAATTTGGACTCGCAGCATCGTCATCTCCCATATCAAGTATATAGAAATCAGCTGGGAAAACAATTTGATTGACTTGTACCAACACGATCTCCTATTTGCTGGCATGAAATTGGCGAGTCCCACGTAATTCGCGCAACAGTGGATTCTCCAATCGTTGGTCCTGAGCTTATCCAGGAAACAACCGACAAAATCACTCAGATTCGCAATAACATTCTCACAGCTTGTAGCCGACAAAAGAGTTACACCGACAAGCGACGCAAACCGCTTGAATTTACCGTGGGTGACATGGTCATGTTAAAAGTGTCCCCATGGAAAGGTGTGGTTCGATTTGGACGCAAGGGTAAATTGGCACCCCGCTACGTAAGGCCGTTTAAGATCCTGAAAAGGATCGGACCAGTAGCCTACGAGTTGGATCTACCAATAGAGCTTAATAAAGTTCACCCAGTATTTCATATAGCCAACCTCAAGAAGTGTTTAGCAGACGAGAACCTTCATGTTCCTCTCGAGGATATCCAAATCGACGAGACAATGCAATTTATCGAGAAACCCTTGGAAATTGCCGACCGAAAGGAAAAGCAACTCAAAAGAAGTCGCATTCCCCTGGTCAAGGTCAGGTGGTAGTCAGCACGTGGACCCGAGTATACATGGGAGCGTGAGGATCAAATGCGTACTAAATACCCGCAGCTTTTCTCTTAAGGTACTTTCTTCTTAAATTTCGGGACGAAATTTACTAAAGTAGGGGAGACTGTGACATCCGCCTAAAATGGATTCGGGTCAACCCAACCCAATTGGAAATTTAATAAACCCTACTCAAGATTACTTGACGCTAATAGGATCAAAACCCATGCAATACGATATAAATTGACGTTAATAGCAATATAGCATAGTATAACGTTATAACTATAATCAAATTAAATTATGATACCATATTAAAATAAAATCAAAGTATGATGCTCTAATTAAATTAAAAGAATCAAACTTGAATGCTATAATTAAACTTCAAATCAAAGTAGATTGTTATAATCAAATAATAACCTATTTTTTTATAAAACTCTATTTTTATAAACTCTACATTAAATTTTATAAAATTCTTATATTAATTAGTGTATTACATAGAGATGCTTGTGCTAGTGGGAAATTATGAAGACCACCAAAAGCCAAAAGTTATTCCCATGGTCTCCCACTCACACCTCTCATCATCTTTCCTTTCATTTTTCTCCCAACACATTATTCTCATCACCACTCAAACCCTCTCTATTCTTTCTCTCACTCTCAATCTCGAAATTCTTCCAAGAAATATCAATTTTCCAGCCAAGAACAATCCCTCATACTCAAATCTCCATCCCTCTTGAAGCATTCATCAAGGTATGTTGTTAAAAGTTTCAAATTTATTAATGAAACAAATTAAATCCACCAAAATATCTAAACTCATTTTATATATAAACCTGATTTTTCTCAGAATCCCATCAATAAAATAAGAAGTTCTGGAAATTTTCAGAAAATAACTTATTTTTATTGAATTACTATAATTATTGCAATAAAATAGGGCAATAATTAACATAAAATACCTTTTGCAGTCAATAAATTCTGGAAAAATTTTGGAACAACCCATATATTGAGTAAAGTGGATTTATAAAGTTTCATGCATTTATATTACTGTTTGATGCTTATTTTGTATTTTATTTTGTTATAGATAAATAAATTGCAAAATATAGTTATGTATGTTAAAAACTAGATTATATATTTTTCACACCTTATTAACATGATAAATACTCCATGACAAAATTTACAGATTTTTGTAAGAATGTTTGCTTATTTTTCCTGATTTAATGATTATTTAATGGTTTAAATTGATAATAAACAGATACACATGTCCAAAAATTATAAAACCTTATCAGAATATCATATATAACATGTTAATCATAAATAAAAAGTCTAATGAATTTCTCTTAATATTTTCCCATTATTTATGATTTTATTGATTAGTTAATAATGAAAAACATAAGAAATACTTCCCATAGTCCAAAATATCCATATTATTTACAGTAGGCTCAATATAATTTTAGAAAACTATGGTTAATTTTCCAGAATTTTTGGGAATCATTTATTATTTTTCCCGAATTTTGTTGTGGTTTAATTATTAAAATACTAAATAAATACTAAAGCAGTTAAGAAAAATATGAAAATTTTACAGTAATTACTATTTTATGAAATAATGATTTTCTGATAATTTCAGAATGTTTCATTACAGTTTAGTATTTAAAACCATTTTCCTAAATATCTAAGCATGTAAAAATGCATTTTTAATGATTATTTCATATAAATAATTGTTTATAATATATAAAATCTGTAAATACTTATAATTTGACTAGTTATTATTTTAATAAGAAATTATTAAAATCTTGCCTAAAGTGAAAATATAAATTAATTAAGCAAAGTAATTAATTCAATTTAAAATTCATTTAACATATAAATACATTAATATTCAAAACAAAATTTGGATAATTGTTAATTCATCTAATATAAGAATATGTGTCTAATTATTCTTATTAATACTATATTCCCATTTATCGATTCCTAAACCAAAACTATTAATTATAATAGGTTCCACGTCGTTTTGACCCGAGCCGTTTATCGTACAACACGCGTATTCCGTTTGGACTAATGTGAGTAATCTACCCCATATTTTATAATTTTCAATACTTTTGGGGTGTATCATGTGGTTTTAATATGTTCCAACTTCATTTTATTATTTTTTCACCATTGAGACATTGTTGGGACGTTTATATGTGAATCATTATTTGTATAATTATTGTTTGTTTACGCTACATGTACTTGTAGTGCATTACCATTTTTAGTCTAATCTCCATGACTATGCCCGTATTCTTGAGGTACGTTATGGACAATAATAGCGCTATTGGGTTGACCACCCCGCCTTGGGACGCTAAGGTGATTGATTGCACGTGGTTGAGTGTGTATGATGATTAGATGCTCCATCCTATATATATACATATATATGTATATATAGGGTGAGGACTTATTGTTGTTGTTATCATTTGTTAATCAATTTTTGATTTATAAACTGTTATCTCAATAACACTTGCTTGCCAACTTCAAAAGAAAACAAATTTCAAATTATTCAAACTCACAATTTTCTTTAATAAAACTAGATTACTCACCAACTCTCGTAGTTGACCTGTTTTTACCCATGATGCAGATTTGAAGAATGAAGTTGATGAAAAGTAGGGTATACCTTAGAAACCCACAAGACTATTTAAATTTGATGTAATAAATGTTGTTTGTATTTGAATTTGTATTTGTATGTTGTGGATCTTGTTTGCCTACTTAGTACTTAATTGAATCTAATCATATTATAACATAGTTGTCATGAGACTTTGAACAATATATCATGCCTTGAACGATTCCGCCAAGGATCGGGGTGTGACAGATTGGTATCAGAGCCCTTGACTATAGGGAATTAGGTTAATTGCCTTGACCTAGTCTATAGTCTCTAGGGTCCTCTCGTATGCTAGTTTATAAAATGCACACACAACTGCATGTAATTAGCACTTAGAAAATCCTAGGAATACCTTTGTGTGCTAATTGCTCCCTTATGTGCTTACGTATTATTCCCGACACTTATATGTGTGCATACACTTGTGAATTTTCTCCTCTTTCTCTTAAAATCACACACATACTCAAATGGTTTCAAAATAAAAAATTTATATACATATATATTCCTTAGAGCTCATAGGAAATTAAAAGTCATCCACTCTAGTTGGGTAGGATCAAAGTAATGGACGCGTAGTAACTGGAAGGGGGAGGTGCCGGTAGCCCGAAAGTCCTGACTAGGTAAGCATTCGTATACATCCCAATCAACCGAGGGACCAGTTTGCTTACCTGGGGACCAAAGGCGAGAGTTCCCAAACCTATAGGCCAAAGCGCGTCATTCACATTACTTTTGAGCCATCAAACTACCCGACCTTATCAAACGTATCCGAAAGGATACACTCCAAAATGGCCAACTCATTGGACTATTAAGTTCCCTAATGGGCCTTGAAGTGGGAAAAACATGTGAAAACTTAGTATTGTGGGGGCCCGCGCAATTGCTACATGCTTCACATTTAGTACCCATGGAAAGCCCAAAAGGTGCCCAACACTCCTAACCATGGCCCAACAAGTGTTTTACAATCATTTTACCCAACAATGTCTACAAACTTAATTTCCATAATCAATTTACAAATAACTCACAAGTCCATATGCGTGTTTCTCATAGATGGCATTACGACCCCCATACGCTGCTCGTAACAACCGAAGGCTAGCCGTGTAACACCCGGTTTCTCATACAAAGTATACCCAAAAATTTTCAACAATTTACACATCAAAATGGGTATACATGAAATCAAAACACGGATCAAGATGTTATCAACATGAATATTTACACAAAAGGTCCTTACAATTTCAACCAGGAATTACAAATAAATCTAATTCAACTAAAGGACAAAGCTCTAAATATGTCCATCTCTTTTTATCACATGCCTTCCCCTATCACAGCTACAGATACCTGCAAAACAACAAAACACTCAAGTGTAAGCTTATAAAGCTTAGTGAGTAATCTCCAACATAATCCACATATGTCTCTCCATAAACATTCTCATTCTCCTCTCTTGCTATTCTCATTAGCAAGTAAGCACCTCTTTCTTTTAGCTGAAACCTGCAATTCACCTTTGCTTATAATGCCAGCTAATTATTAGTATACATCAACTCATCAATAAGTACCATAACTGGTACTGCTTGTAAACTCATTCTCATTCTCAACAGTACTCATTTTCACAATTAACAATACATAATAAGCAATTCTCATAACTATAACAATTTAACTCAAAGGATCTTTAATTCAACCTCTACATCATATACTCTACTCTTATACTCAATTAGAACAACCATCATGGTTGTAGTAATCAAATTCAAAGACACTTTAACTCACTCATTCTAACATGTACTCTACTTTTATACTCAATATAGATTATAACTCGTCTCTTGTTATCTACAGATAACAAAACCTCTCTAACTCTAGCCACCGCAATATCAAAATAAAACACATATATGTATAACGTACATATTATATACTACAAGATATAACTCTTATTTCTCAGTTTGTAAATTTGGTTATCTCAACCAATTAAAATCAATAGCAACCTGTTAATTCACAATTTAATCATAAGAATGAATTATAGTTACTCACCTTATATTGGCTCAGTATGAGGAACCCCCAAATTCGCGTACCGGGCTCCTGTTCGCTAGACTTGGTTATAACACCATAGTCTAAATCAATTCTCCAACATACACAATCATCTCAATAACATCTATCTCGAAGATGTATAAATCAAAAGAGGAAAAAGGAGTATAAGCGGTAATATTAACTCAATATTTACCTAAACCCCCAAATTCGCGGTTCTACTAATTCAACCGTAGAAACTCGACAATAATCTCACAAATAACTCTAAAGGCATCCACTAACAATCTACTAACAACATATATAGCAATATATAGCTAAAACACGAAAATGAAAGTTAGGGTTTCAAAACCCCAAAATCAAGAAATCACTCACCTTGACAAATTAGGAAGCAAGAACACGTTTACGGGTTTAGATCCACACTTCTACATGTTTCCCCACGAACCTCTAGGCTTGATTTCACTCAAAATCGCCATTTGGAGCTCTGAATATCGAAATGGGTCTATTTTTCCCGTAAAAATGCATTTTCTGCACTTATATAGTGCTGTCAGGCCTACACGACCCGTGTAGGGTCACACGCCCCGTGTCGGGCTGTTCTACACGACCCGTGTAGACTCACACGCCCCGTGTAGGTCTGTCTTAGCTTTCGGACTCCTTTGAACAATTCCTACACGACCCGTGTAGATGTACACGACCCGTGTGGGTCTGAAAAGCTAACTGTTTGGTTCTTAAAGTGTTCTACACGACCCGTGTAACCATACACGACCCGTGTAGCTCTGTTTTGGCATTTTTCAAAGTCCAAACTTCTCCCAATTGGGTTTCTAATCACCCAAACTCATACAACAACCAAACTAATCTTAATCACACCAAGATTAACTCAAAATCTCTATAATTTAAAAACACGGTATTACAAGTTCTTACCCCCTTCAAAAGATTCCGTCCTCGGAATCTCTTGGAATAGGTATGGTTTATACAACCACCTCACCACCGTAATTTCAGATTACGTATGACAATGATATTATCCTCTCGTCAGCTCATATGACATGTACATACTGTCGTATCTCATTTACTCATAATATAGATAATACCCGCCATCATCCTTACGAGATGATCTCTATAGCCATATTGGTAATCACCATTGCCATGTGAATTCTCGTTCTTTCGAGCACGACCTTCGCTATATCATTGTCAACACTAAGGCATCTCACCTCACTCTTCAAGTGATACTCCAACCACTATTATCATTTACATACACTTATATCTATGGTTCACATCGAGCCATAGTCTCAGCGCACTATCCACTTTGTTATAATACTAATCCCAATTAACTATATGGGATTTCAACTCCCATTTCAAGTTTTCTTGAAATGGTTTACTGTAACTCAATAAGGAAAACGGTTTCACCGATCCCATGCTCATTCTCTTTCAATTTACTCCTTCAATCATAACACGTCAATTATTGATTTCTCCTATTTGCATATTCTCATCGATCAGGGTTGGAGAAACACTCATACTACATAAAACACACAGACATTCAAATGTCTCACTCACATTATATGACTCATCAACCCATAGATAACATCAAAAAAATAAATATAATATTAGAAACTATCTCATGTTTCACTCATGCCTCCTCAAAATCTCATATATCTCTACTTTCACTTCAGCACTTATATTAGATGTTCACTCAATATACTGTTAACAATCTCTCGCCAAAATGGCTCCTCTTCATCACAGTTCAACAACATACCTCATGTTGTTTCTATCGATGCACTCACTCATTATATCTTCTCTTATGTGGATAACCCACATTACATTCTCACTAAATCATTAGCTCTATCAAACTCAATAAATTATTATCCAATAAATTTTTTAACACAACTGCATATATTCCTCCTGACATACCATCAGTAAGGATTTTTCCTCTCACCACTTCTCCGTCATTATCACTACAATCTCTAATTCATCCGTATGACACCAATAAGTCATACTTATGGCTCACTGAAATCTCTACACATGACTCAAATAATAACATCTGACACCGCAATCTCTACGGTGAAATCATATCTCATCACCCGACTAACTCG
The DNA here is from genome assembly GCA_023525715.1 of Cichorium intybus. Lineage (NCBI taxonomy): Eukaryota > Viridiplantae > Streptophyta > Magnoliopsida > Asterales > Asteraceae > Cichorium > Cichorium intybus. The sequence goes on along the minus strand of CM042015.1, from coordinate 15,850,092 downwards.
TTAATCTCAAGAAAATAACTCAAAATTATTTTTATAGCAAAATCTACTATCCATTGTCTCATACGAATAATAGTTTTGTCATCTCGACATTCACACATTTCCCTCATTGGCAGTAATTGGTTTGATTGCTAAGGAACGAATCCTATCAATCACAATCACGATTACTTTCTTCTTCTTTTTAACTCATATCTTCTTATCATGTATTTATAAAATTTTATCTCATTCAATATGAAAGAAACTTCACACATTCTCAACACGACCAAATAATAAATGCTCTTACTCACAGTAACATTTCTCAACAGTATTACTCACTGTATTATCTCACAGTACTCTCATACTGCTACTCCGCCTCTGATTCGTCCTCTTTTTAACCCATAAAGTCTCAAATTGTATAGGTCCACATCTATACCATACATATCCACACTCAAGGATAGTGCAGTCTCAATACTCTATATCACTACACAGTACATACTTGTTTACACACAAGTACAACATTATAACACCACTCTGCCTCAGCTCTTGGTACCCCGTACCATCCTTTGTCTCATCATTCAACACTGTTTTATAGTACCTCGTACTGTTCTCCAAACTCGTCATTCATCGCTATCTTATGGTACTTCGTACCGTCCTCTAATCAGATCATGGTACCTCGTACCATTCTTCGATTTTAATCCATCTTCTATTTGCCTCTAGCGGGTCTCCGCTACGGTCTTAAACCATATAGACTCACTATCACTCCTCCTTTTGTCTGAATCAGAACAGTCTTCACTATTCTAACCACAAGGTACTCGTTATGTGGTCTCAACCACCTTTACTCAATATATGACCCCACCAAATATGTGGTCTCAATCATGTTTACTCAATATGTGATCCCGCCAAATATGTGGTCTCAATCACGTTTACTCAATATGTGACCCCACTGAATATGTGGTCTCAATCACATTTACTCAATATGTGACCCCACTGAATATGTGGTCTCGATCACATTTACTCAATATGTGACCCCACTGAATATGTGGTCTCGATCACATTTACTCAATATGTGACCCCACTGAATATGTGGTCTCGATCACATTTACTCAATATGTGACCCCACCAAATATGTGGTCTCAATCACATTTACTCAATATGTGACCCCACCAAATATGTGGTCTCAATCACATTTACTCAATATGTGACCCCACTGAATATGTGGTCTCGATCACATTTACTCAATATGTGACCCCACTGAATATGTGGTCTCAATCACATTTACTCAATATGTGACCCCACTGAATATGTGGTCTCAATCACATTTATTAGGTAATTAACCCAATCTCTAGGCCAATTAGGCCTACTTGAACCACTCTAGGTTCTCTCAATTATAACCACAAGGTACTCTTTATGTGGTTACTCGAGTGTCCTCTGACAACTCTGTCACAAATATCTCATTATGTGACAACTCCAAACTACATAATTCATCTCTCAGCATGTCAACTCATAATCAGCTATGGTGTGCAATCAACTACACACTCATCGTCTTTCTCAACTCATACTCTTTTGGCTATCTCAGCCATTCATTGTGATCAATCATAAGTACTAGTTATGTGGTCCCACAAAATATGTGGTCTCAACCACAAAGTACTCGTATACAGAAATCTCATCATATCTGTGAAACAACTAACAATATATATATACAATATCAAAAGATTTATATATTTTTCACCGTGTATATTCTTATTATACACACTTCTTCATGGTTGTTAAATACTCGTTAATCAACCACATATATTCTCAATTATATATAATCACAAAACACTCGTTATGTGATATGTAAATCTTACCTCAAGTAGACACGAGATTCTCATCTCGATATCGGTTACTACACTTTATAATAACAATTCTCTAACACATGTATTATCAACAATTAAACACATATACTCGTTACATCTAACATTTTAAGTAAATTACTTACATACCTCATAGCAACATGATCTTATTTTCTCATTAGCTGAAACTCGCATACTTCGGATCTCAACTCTTGAGTGTACTCGGCTACACTCACATGTCTCAACTCCTAGCTCATGCTCAACTTATGCTCATACTCTTTCTCATTATCTGTTGAAATTTCGCCTCATCCGGAATTTCATCTCATCATTAGCTGGAATCTCGCAATCAGCTGCAATCTCATCTCAATTAGTATCTCATCTCGCATTCAGTTGATATCTCATTATCAACTGAAGTTCTTGTCTCCTCGTTAGCTGATATCTCATATCGGCTAAAATCTCATCTCATCATCCACTATTGGTCAAACCAGCTCTGACCAATTCATCAAATCGTCCTCATCTGTCTCCATATCTATATTCACACACAGAATATAACAAATAATAATTATAACAGAAAAGTTATACTCAACTAATACACTCACATCTGTAGCAATATCTTTTCCAAGCATGTGATAGGGGGTCTTTCTCTTCTCGGTTTAAGTCTAGGACTCTACACTCAAAGACCTAGTTCGCTTAAACCATGCTCTGATACCAACTTGTAACACCCGGTTTCTCATACAAAGTATACCCAAAAATTTTCAACAATTTACACATCAAAATGGGTATACATGAAATCAAAACACGGATCAAGATGTTATCAACATGAATATTTACACAAAAGGTCCTTACAATTTCAACCAGGAATTACAAATAAATCTAATTCAACTAAAGGACAAAGCTCTAAATATGTCCATCTCTTTTTATCACATGCCTTCCCCTATCACAGCTACAGATACCTGCAAAACAACAAAACACTCAAGTGTAAGCTTATAAAGCTTAGTGAGTAATCTCCAACATAATCCACATATGTCTCTCCATGAACATTCTCATTCTCCTCTCTTGCTATTCTCATTAGCAAGTAAGCAGCTCTTTCTTTTAGCTGAAACCTGCAATTCACCTTTGCTTATAATGCCAGCTAATTATTAGTATACATCAACTCATCAATAAGTACCATAACTGGTACTGCTTGTAAACTCATTCTCATTCTCAACAGTACTCATTTTCACAATTAACAATACATAATAAGCAATTCTCATAACTATAACAATTTAACTCAAAGGATCTTTAATTCAACCTCTACATCATATACTCTACTCTTATACTCAATTAGAACAACCATCATGGTTGTAGTAATCAAATTCAAAGACACTTTAACTCACTCATTCTAACATGTACTCTACTTTTATACTCAATATAGATTATAACTCGTCTCTTGTTATCTACAGATAACAAAACCTCTCTAACTCTAGCCACCGCAATATCAAAATAAAACACATATATGTATAACGTACATATTATATACTACAAGATATAACTCTTATTTCTCAGTTTGTAAATTTGGTTATCTCAACCAATTAAAATCAATAGCAACCTGTTAATTCACAATTTAATCATAAGAATGAATTATAGTTACTCACATTATATTGGCTCAGTATGAGGAACCCCCAAATTCGCGTACCGGGCTCCTGTTCGCTAGACTTGGTTATAACACCATAGTCTAAATCAATTCTCCAACATACACAATCATCTCAATAACATCTATCTCGAAGATGTATAAATCAAAAGAGGAAAAAGGAGTATAAGCGGTAATATTAACTCAATATTTACCTAAACCCCCAAATTCGCGGTTCTACTAATTCAACCGTAGAAACTCGACAATAATCTCACAAATAACTCTAAAGGCATCCACTAACAATCTACTAACAACATATATAGCAATATATAGCTAAAACACGAAAATGAAAGTTAGGGTTTCAAAACCCCAAAATCAAGAAATCACTCACCTTGACAAATTAGGAAGCAAGAACACGTTTACGGGTTTAGATCCACACTTCTACATGTTTCCCCACGAACCTCTAGGCTTGATTTCACTCAAAATCGCCATTTGGAGCTCTGAATATCGAAATGGGTCTATTTTTCCCGTAAAAATGCATTTTCTGCACTTATATAGTGCTGTCAGGCCTACACGACCCGTGTAGGGTCACACGCCCCGTGTCGGGCTGTTCTACACGACCCGTGTAGACTCACACGCCCCGTGTAGGTCTGTCTTAGCTTTCGGACTCCTTTGAACAATTCCTACACGACCCGTGTAGATGTACACGACCCGTGTGGGTCTGAAAAGCTAACTGTTTGGTTCTTAAAGTGTTCTACACGACCCGTGTAACCATACACGACCCGTGTAGCTCTGTTTTGGCATTTTTCAAAGTCCAAACTTCTCCCAATTGGGTTTCTAATCACCCAAACTCATACAACAACCAAACTAATCTTAATCACACCAAGATTAACTCAAAATCTCTATAATTTAAAAACACGGTATTACAAGCCGCCCTTATCGCTAAGGAGGTAGCAAATGTCATCCCAACAATTGCAACCCATCTTCAAACTCTTCAGCCGCAAGCTCCAGCAACCACTCATCGTTGCTCGTTTAAGCACTTTCATAGCTGTAATCCGCCTTACTTCAAAGGCATCGATGGTGCCACCGCACTCCTTACATGGATCGAAGAAATGGAGAGTACTTTCATCCATAGCGAGTGTCCTGAGGACCTGATGGTCCGTCACGCTACAGGGTGCCTCCAAGGACATGCTCTCTCATGGTGGAACCTAGAAAAACGGGCAAAAGGAGAGGGTGTTGCCTTGGGAATGACCTGGTCAAAACTAAAGGAACGCATGATAGAGAAGTTCTGCCCGGACAGCGAATTGCAAACTCTCGAGGAGGAATTCTGGAATCTGAAACAGGTGGGAGGAGACAACGCTACCTACACTAATAGATTCTATGATCTTTCAAGACTCCTACCTCACATGGTTCAACCTATGAAAACTGCAATACGCCGCTACATTAAAGGGTTACCGCGCCAGATCCGTGATTCGGTGACCAGCAGCAGGCCATCTACTCTGGAATCCGCTATTGAAATAGCAGGTCAACTCAACGAGGATAATATGAACGATGGTGTCCTCCCACGCAAGGGTTCAAAGATGACAACTGAAAAGCCGACCCCTGAGACCCCCCTAATTGTCAAGTCCGAGTCCTCACACCGACACGACAAAAAGAAGCGGAAAAGCCATCACCACAACGATGCTGTTATTACCCCAGCTGCTCCTATCACCCAAGTCACCCAACCAAATAAAAAGCTGTATACCGGACCTCACCCCCTCTGTAACCATTGTAACTATCACCATATGTCCACCAGCCCGTGTCGCCTTTGTACGACTTGTGGTCGCTATGGCCACTTGGCGGACACATGCCGTGCACCAAAAACTCAGCGACCATTCGTTCTACCCTCAAATCAGCAAACCCAAACCCGGTATCCAACTGGAACATGCTTCAACTGTGGTGACCCCACCCATTTCAGAAACGCGTGTCCTAGGCTTGTCAATATCATTAACACTCAAGCCCAGGCAAATCCAACAATGCAGGTTCCAGCTCCCAAAGGCCGAGCATTTGTCATTACCGCAACCCAAGCACAGACCGATAACAAGGTCGTAAATGGTACATTTCTCATAAATGACTGCTACGCGTCAGTACTTTTTGATTCAGGTGCCGATAAAAGTTTTGTGTCTTTGGAATTTGAACCCATACTTCACACACCTCGCACGATTCTTGATGAAAAGTTTACCGTAGAAGTCGCCAATGGAAAATACGTTTCACTCAATGCAGTCATTCAAGATTGCACTTTCGATTTTAGCGGTCATAAATTTTCCATCAATTTAGTTCCTATGGAACTTGGTAGTTTCGACATCATCGTGGGAATGGATTGGCTATCCCAAAACCATGCTGAAATAGTATGTTACGAGAAGTTCATTCGTATTCCTCTTGCTGATGGTCAAAGTCTTCGTATTTATGGCGAGACTCATTCGAAAAAGCTTAGTCTTATGTCATGTACTCAAGCTCGATCATATCTACGTAAAGAATACATGGCTTTCTTAGCCCATGTGGTGGAAACAAAGGTCACAGAAAAGAAGATCGAAGATATTCCGATTGTACAAGACTTTCCCGACATCTTTCCCGATGACGTATCTGGACTCCCTCCAGTACGTGAGCTAGAGTTCCGCATCGATCTCGTTCCTGAAGCTGCTCCCATAGCCAAGTCTCCATATCGGTTGGCTCCAACCGAGATGCAAGAATTGGCAAGTCAGCTCCAAGAATTAACCGATAAGGGATTTATCCGCCCTAGTACTGTTGGAAATCACGGTTCATGTAATTAGTTTCAAAAACAAGAGTTTGCAACGGAAGCATAAAATCATGAACACAAATTCCATTTTCAAGAGGATCATGCTACATGCATGTAGAGATAAGATGAAGAACAAACATAGTTTAAGTTCAAGATCATAACCTTTGTTCTTGGGTTTGGTTTGGATGATTTTGATAGCTAGGAATCAAATTAGAATCCCTCTATAGTTGATCCACCACAAGCTTGAACACCCTTGAATGCTAGTTCCACAACTTGCAAGATATGACTCATTTTCTTATGAAACCAAAAACCAATTTTTTCTAAGAACTTAAGGAGAGTTTTTGGCTGATTTCTTGAAGCAAGAATGATGTACACATGCCCTCAAATTCGTCCAACATATATCCCACCAAGGCAAAAGAAAAGCACATGCAACTAGCTTAAAAGAAAGATCCATTTGATTTCTATAATCAAAAGCTAGAAGACACAAGGCATCTTCCTTTTCTTTTAAGTTCTTAATGCATTCTTTTCCTTCCAATATGGCTGATTTTATGATGACAAATGAAGTGCTAGTGGGTTGTTATTATTTATAAAACTTAGATAATAAAAGCTTATAAATAATACATCTTCTTATTTCTTAAATGGGATAACATTTAACCCATAATCATATACATAAATAAACCATCTAAATATACAATCTTAATTGTATAATTATATATATATATATATATATATATATATATATATATATATATATATATATATATATATAACAATATATATATATATATATATATATATATATATATATATATATATATATATATATATATATATTATTTAATTTACCAATTAAATTAAATAAAAGGCTTACTTATAAATCAATTAAATCGTTTAACAATTTAAACAATTTAATTGTTACACTTAATTAATTCATCACATATGAATTATTAATCAACCTTTAATTTTGTAGTTATTATTATTTACCTCAAATAATAATAACCTACAAGATTAAATTGCAAGTTTAGTATCATTTGATGTTAAATCAAATTTAACGTTCTAAATGATCAATTGGTGTCAAACTTGTTGTTGGTGTGACCCTATAGGATCATGTATTATTAGTAATATCATTTTATGATCATCCTTGGGCATATAGAACTAACAATCTCCCACTTGCACAAGGTTGCATCATAGAATGATATCGACAGTGGAAAACGTCTAGCAACATTACACTGCCCCCAATAACACATGACTTTGTGCCATTCAACAACATTCAGTTCTTCAGAAAACACGAGGCTCTAATTGATGTATAAGGTTATCTATCAATTATCCCTTTGTCACAGACATCATGTTGAACATGAGACATGGATCTTAATCATTCTCATTTTATGTTCAACTTTCAAACAGGCGCCTTAGATGTCTAACTCTTAACACATAAGAGGAACAAATCCCGTCTTGACTACATACGCCCCTTATATAGTTAGTACTATGCATGAGTATGGCCTTTATGGTTGTCTGTATTTCAAGAACAACAGTAAACCATATCAAAGCATAGTACACTCTACACTTGAGTCCCAAATATGTATCTCAGGTCAAAGGATACAATGATAATACCTTTATTCAATAATCACTTATGATGATGATCCATGGAGTGATCTTGAAACGGGTCAAGTCCAATACTTGTTCACTGACAAGTACCTATGAATTTGGTTGCAACCTTTTGCTACTTTTACCCATAAAAGTCAACCAATCCAATTCATATTAGTCTTACTTCATAATTGCTCCCACAACTATGATCGACTATGGACGTTTAGAATAACTAAATTATTCAAGGATTAAACATGCTAATAAAACACAATAATTATGAATGAAACATCACGTCACATATATTACATAATTCTTGTCGTTTACATAAGTTCATATAAAACATTAAACACAAATCAAATCCATTCATTAGAAAAACGGAGTCCTATACCCTTAGCATGACTTTCATGCTTAGTTTGGGGTAAAGGTTTCGTGAATGGGTCTGCCAAATTTTGATCTGTATGAACCTTGTGAATACTTATTTCACCATTATTAACTTCATGTCTAATGTAGTTATACCTTCGGTGAATGTGTTTGGTCTTTTGATGCAATCTAGGTTCCTTTGCTTGAGCTATAGCACCTAGATTGTCACAGAAGATTTCTATAGGGTCCCGAATGGAAGGAACAACCCCTAGATCTTCTATGAACTTTCTCATCCATACAGCTTCTTGAGCAGCTTCCGAAGCAGCAACATACTCTGATTCTGTAGTGGATTGTGCAATCACTTCTTGTTTGGAACTCTTCCAAGACATGGCTCCTCCATTTAAAATAAAGACATACCCAGATTGAGATTTCGAATCATCCCTATCAGTTTGGAAGCTTGCGTCAGTGTAACTCTTTACCTTTAAGCTTTCTTCCAAACCGCCGTAAACTAAGAACATCTCTTTAGTTCTTCTCAAGTACTTAAGAATGTTCTTTACAGCAGTCCAGTGGGCTTCACCTGGGTTCTGTTGATACCTACTAGTCATACTTAAGGCACATGAGACGTCGGGCCTAGTGCATAACATGGCATACATGATGGACCCAATTGCCGAAGCATATGGGACATGTTTCATCCTTTCAAGTTCAGTCCTAGTGTTTGGGCACTGAGACTTGCTTAGGATGGTGCCATGCGGCATTGGCAAAAATCCTCTTTTGGAGTCTTGCATCTTGAACCTTTTCAAGATTTTATCAATATATACACTTTGGCTAAGACCAATAAGTCTCTTAGATCTATCTCTATAGATCTTTATGCCTAATACATAAGCAGCTTCCCCTAGATCCTTCATTGAGAAACAACTCTCAAGGAACGTTTTGACACCTTTTAAGGTTGGGATGTCATTTCCAAATAAAAGTATGTCATCTACATACAATACTAGGATTATGACAATGCTCCCACTAGCTTTCTTGTACACACAGGAGTCATCCTCATTTTTGATGAATCCAAAACTCGTAATCTTTTCATCAAAACGGATGTTCCATGTTCGAGACGCTTGCTTTAATCCATAGATAGATCTTTTAAGCTTGCACACTTTGTTTGGATGCTTGGGATCGACAAAACCTTCAGGTTGATCCATATAGACATCTTCCAATAAGTATCCATTAAGGAAAGCGGTCTTGACATCCATTTGCCATATCTCATAATCATAGTACGCGGCTATGGCAAAAAGTATCCTAATCGACTTGATCATTGCCACTGGAGAAAAGGTCTCATCATAGTCAATACCATGAGTCTGTGAGTATCCTTTAGCGACAAGTCTAGCCTTAAAAGTGTGAACATTTCCATCCACGTCGATTTTCTTCTTGAAAACCCATTTGTTCCCAACAGTCTTACAATTGGTGGGAAGATTAACCAAGTTCCAAACTTGATTATCGTGCATGGATTGCATCTCAGTGTTCATGGCCTCAAGCCATTTATCAGATTCAGGATCTGATATTGCACTCTGATAGTTGACGGGTTCATCAGAATCTATCGTATAACATTCCTCCTCCATCAAAAGGTAACCATACCTTTCTGGTTCAATTCGAACCCTACCAGATTTGCGAACACCTTGTGTTACAATTTGTTCCTGATCAACCGTTTGTTCAGGTTCAACAATTTCTTGTTGAATGCTAGATTCAACTTGTTGTATATCAGGTTGTGGTTCCTGAAGTTCCTCAAGTTCCACAAACCTCCCACTAGCCTCTTCCGTCAGAAACTTGTTTTCTAGGAATTCAGCTTTTCGAGAAATAAATATTTTATTCTCAATGGGATTGTAGAAATAGTATCCAAGACAATCTTTCGGATACCCTACAAAGATACATTTAGTTGAACGAGGTTCTAATTTGTTTGAAGCTTCTTGTCTAACATAAGCTTCACAACCCTATACCTTGAGATAGGATAAAGATGGAACCCTTCCATGCCATATCTCATAAGGCGTTTTATCTACCTTCTTAGTAGGTGCCATGTTTAGGAGACGAGCAGCTGTTTGTAAAGCATAACCCCAAAAAGATAAAGGTAGAGTACTTCTACTCATCATGGATCGAACCATATCCAATAGTGTTCGGTTCCGCCTCTCAGACACACCATTATGTTGTGGCGTTCCAGGTGGAGTAAGTTGTGAAACAATTCCACAAGTCTTAAGATGATCCATAAAGTTTGTACTTAAGTACTCACCTCCTCTATCAGAACGAAGAACTTTAATTGTTTTGTTGAGTTGATTTTCCACTTCACTTTGAAACGTTTTGAACATTTCAAACGCCTCATGTTTATGTTTAATCAAATAAACATATCCAAAACGACTAAAGTCGTCAGTGAAGGTGATGAAATATCTTTCACCATATCTAGTCATTGGCTTGAAAGGACCACATACATCCGTATGTATGATTCCTAACAAGTCCTTTGCTCTTTCATTGGTTCCGGAGAAAGGAGCTTTAGTCATCTTGCCATGTAAACAAGATTCACATATATCAAATGAGTCATTCTCATTTTCCTTCAAAAGTCCACTCTTTTGAAGTTGGGATATGCGATTCTTGTTTATATGCCCAAGGCGACAATGCCATAGATAGGTTTGACTCAAATCAAATTTGGGTTTCTTGGTGAAAGTGTGGTATAAAGAGCCATTGTTAGTCTTTTCATCAAGGTTTACTTCATAAATTCCATTTAAAGGCCTAGCCTCAAAATAGAATACATTATTTTTGTAAACACAAATATCATCATTATTAAAGGAAAGATCAAATCCACATTGTCTTAATTTTGCAACCGAAATAATATTCCTAGTCAAGCTAGGAACATAGTAAACATTCAATAATGTCACACACAAGCCATTAGGTAGTAATAAATTAAAACTTCCAATTGAATCCACCGCAACCCTTGCATTGTTTCCAGCTCGAAGTACTACCTCATTTGCCTTCAGTCGCCTACTCCTTTTGAACCCCTGAAGTGCCTTCACCGGCCTTCTTTTTCTTCAACTCCGCAAGATAAGTAGGGCAATTTCTCTTCCAATGCCCAGCTTTGCCACATTCAAAGCATGTATCTTCTTTGACAACCTTTGCCTTCTTCTTGGGCGGATGGGATGGTTGGACAACTTTCTTGCCCTTACCTTTGAAAGCTTTTGCTTTCCCCTTGCCCTTGGAGTTGGTGGGGTGTTCGGGTCTAGTTCTCTTTGTGCCACCTTCCTTGATCATGAGAACTTGAGTGGTTTTCTTAGGCAGATTCTTTTCCGCGGTAATTAGCATCCCATGTAATTCCGGGGTAGTCTTGTTTAAACCATTCATGTTAAAATTCATGACAAAAGGATCAAAGGACTTTGTCAAGGAGTTAAGGATCATATCCGTTGCTAGCTCTTCGGGCATCACAACTCCAAGACGTGCCAAATGATCAATGTGACTCTTCATTTTGAGCACATATGAGCTTACCGACTGCCCATCCTCCATCTTGCAAGCATGGAAAGCCCGAACAGTTTCGAACCTTTCCGTTCTTGCAAGTTGTTGGAACATTTCCTTTAGTTGATGAATCATATCATAGGCTGAATGATTCTCCAAATCCTTCTGAAGGTCAGGAATCATGGTTGCCAACATGAGGCATGATGCATCGATGGAATCATCCATCTTTTTAAGCCACGCATCGTGTGCGGGCTTAGGAATGGCAGGGGGCTCTTCTGGAAGTGGTTCATTGAGAACATATTCTTTCTTTTCTTGTTTGAGAACAATTCTCACACTACGGTGCCAATCCAAGAAGTTGGTATGGTTAAGTTTTTCTCCTTCAAGGAGAGACCGTAGTGAGGTTTTGTTAGGAGCCGAGTGTGTGTTGTTTGGTGCCATCTACAAAATTTTAACAAGGTTCTATTTAGTAAATTATGATATTAAGTCCTTAATAATTATTACCCTTTCTTGTTTCATAAACTTTAATTAATTAAGGTCTAGAATCCAAGTTGCATTACGAATAAGTGGTTAGGTATCCTTTATCCCGCCTATTCGAATCAACAAGGTAGGTAACGGTTTACCAATTATATCCAAATATAATTTCTAGATTTATGGGATCCCATTATAACATTTATAAGTTTGGCATGTTTGATCCCATCTATGCCTTGGATTTCTAATGCTTAGGTGACCTTTATCACAAGAGATTTCCAAACGAATCATCCTACTTAAACGGACGTGTAGTTTTGTCAACTATTGATGGTTAGGTGTCCTTTATCCCATCAATATTGCAAAACTACTTCTTGTATCACAAGAAGACTCCAAGTGGTTAGGTATCCTTTATCCCACAAGGAAATACAAGTGATACATGAGTGTCTTTAAGAAGGACGGCATAGATTCGTATTTCATAAGGGATTTGAATGTTTTACAATTCTAATTTTGAAAAACATATGGTATCATGTAGATTGCATGCATCCAATGAACATGGTACCATTAAATCTTATTTTGTTAATTGGTTCCTAAATCATAAAATCTCCATTTTATTGATTCTTTGTTTGTGGTCAAGATTACAATTAATATCCAATATTAAGTTTGAGTTTGATCACATATATTAGAACCAATTTATAATCCTAAATAATTACCATTATTACTTAGGGTTGGAGTTTGTAAGAGTTCATAAAATCTCCATTTTATTACTTGTTTCAATCATTTTCAAAACCTGACTTAATAGGTTTTATAACAAAACCCATTTTAATAAAACCAATTTTATCACATCTTATGTTTTAAATGTCAACTTTTGAAAATACAAACTCCTTGATGATTATGTTTAATTATCTAGGTTGTCTAGCATGAAAAATCTTATTTTCATCCACAACATAACATAATAAAACATTCAATCATCACAAGCATGCATGGGTGCATAAACACAAGCCAACTAGTTTGATATTTCATGTGAGCCACACATGAAATATCAAGTCCAAACCTAGGGACAAAAAGGGTGACAAAAACTCAACCAAATGATCTTCGATTTGGCTACAATTTTGCCAAGCCTTTTATAACATCAAATGATACTTGAACCACCATTTCTTGACACCATGTAATGAGTTGTGATTTTTCTTTGGCCACTTCAATACTTGTGAAATCCAGGGGCTGTAAGGAAGAAAAATGTGGTTTTTTGTTGCATTTTTCAATTCATTCTTGGCCATATTGATGTTAATACTTGTTGAAACTTAATGTATATACTAGATATTAAAGTTACCAACAAGTATATTACCAAATGACCAAGATATGAATTTATAAAACACTTCCAAAACATTTTTGAAATCTGGACAGCAGCTCTTCAGAAAGTGCTGCTGTTGGGTGCAATCTTTTCTTACTTCCTTCTCTTGTTACATTTTGTGAATGAAATAAAATACAACTATTCTAACAATTACAAAATGAATAAAAGAAGTAAATAACTAATTATTATTACAAACCATTTGAATAAAAGAATAGATTACAACCAAATCGAATACAAACACAAAACATGCATCATATGGTCCTTGGCTTGTTTATGCACCATTTTATCACATAAAATCATAAGAAAATCAACACTTTGTTTTTCTAAGGCAACAATTTATGTAACCAAATGCATGCAAACATAAAATATAGTTGGTTACATAAAATCATAGATAATCTACTTGCATGTTGCCAAAGAAGCCATGCATGAAACTTTCATTTAAGAAGATGAACATTCATGGCTTCCAAAAACCAAGTTTATCCAAATAAACTTATTATCTAAACATGCAATATAGCCATGGCTCTGATACCAATTGTTGGAAATCACGGTTCATGTAATTAGTTTCAAAAACAAGAGTTTGCAACGGAAGCATAAAATCATGAACACAAATTCCATTTTCAAGAGGATCATGCTACATGCATGTAGAGATAAGATGAAGAACAAACATAGTTTAAGTTCAAGATCATAACCTTTGTTCTTGGGTTTGGTTTGGATGATTTTGATAGCTAGGAATCAAATTAGAATCCCTCTATAGTTGATCCACCACAAGCTTGAACACCCTTGAATGCTAGTTCCACAACTTGCAAGATATGACTCCTTTTCTTATGAAACCAAAAACCAATTTTTTCTAAGAACTTAAGGAGAGTTTTTGGCTGATTTCTTGAAGCAAGAATGATGTACACATGCCCTCAAATTCGTCCAACATATATCCCACCAAGGCAAAAGAAAAGCACATGCAACTAGCTTAAAAGAAAGATCCATTTGATTTCTATAATCAAAAGCTAGAAGACACAAGGCATCTTCCTTTTCTTTTAAGTTCTTAATGCATTCTTTTCCTTCCAATATGGCTGATTTTATGATGACAAATGAAGTGCTAGTGGGTTGTTATTATTTATAAAACTTAGATAATAAAAGCTTATAAATAATACATCTTCTTATTTCTTAAATGGGATAACATTTAACCCATAATCATATACATAAATAAACCATCTAAATATACAATCTTAATTGTATAATTATATATATATATATATATATATATATATATATATATATATATATATATATATATATATATATATATATATATATATATATATATATAACAATATATATATATTTTATTTAATTTACCAATTAAATTAAATAAAAGGCTTACTTATAAATCAATTAAATCGTTTAACAATTTAAACAATTTAATTGTTACACTTAATTAATTCATCACATATGAATTATTAATCAACCTTTAATTTTGTAGTTATTATTATTTACCTCAAATAATAATAACCTACAAGATTAAATTGCAAGTTTAGTATCATTTGATGTTAAATCAAATTTAACGTTCTAAATGATCAATTGGTGTCAAACTTGTTGTTGGTGTGACCCTATAGGATCATGTATTATTAGTAATATCATTTTATGATCATCCTTGGGCATATAGAACTAACAAGTACTTCACCCTGGGGAGCCCCGGTTCTCTTCATCAAAAAGAAAGATGGTTCGTTTCGTATGTGTATCGATTATCGGGAGTTAAATAAATTAACCATCAAGAATCGATATCCGTTACCTCGGATCGACGACCTTTTTGATCAGCTTCAAGGAGCTTCATGCTTCTCAAAAATCGACCTCCGCTCGGGTTATCACCAACTTCGAGTACGGGAAGAAGACATCCCCAAAACCGCTTTCCGAACCCGCTATGGTCATTACGAGTTCACCGTTATGCCTTTTGGCCTAACGAATGCCCCTGCCGCATTCATGGACTTGATGAATCGAGTATTTAAACCTTATCTCGACCGTTTTGTTATCGTCTTTATTGATGACATCCTCATTTACTCCAAGTCAAAGGCAGACCATGAAAGACACCTTCGTCTAACTCTCCAAACATTGCAAGGAAATCAGCTCTATGCCAAATTTTCGAAATGCGAGTTTTGGTTAAATGAGGTACAATTCCTCGGTCATATTGTAAGTGACAAGGGTATTTTAGTCGATCCCGCAAAAGTTGAAGCAGTCAAGAATTGGAAAGCCCCACGTACCCCCAAGGAAATTCGGTCATTCCTCGGTTTAGCCGGCTATTACCGGCGTTTCATTTCAAATTCCTCAAAGATCGCTTTAGCGCTTAGTTTTCTCACTTGCAAGGGTACGCCATTTGATTGGGGACCCAAGCAGGAAGACGCTTTCCAAACTCTTAAACAAAGATTGTGTGACGCTCCAATTCTTACACTCCCTGAAGGATCCGAAGATTTCGTGGTATACTGCGATGCCTCCAATCTCGGTCTAGGTTGTGTTTTGATGCAAAGGGGAAAGGTTATAGCTTACGCATCGCGACAACTCAAAATCCATGAAAGGAATTATACGACTCATGATTTGGAGCTCGGTGCCGTGGTTTTCGCTCTTAAAATTTGGAGGCATTACCTTTACGGCACTAAATGTGTAATTTTCACCGACCACAAGAGCTTGCAACATATTCTTAATCAAAAGGAACTCAACATGAGACAAACACGTTGGGTTGAACTCCTAAATGATTACGAGTGTGAAATACGCTATCATCCGGGCAAGGCGAACGTCGTAGCCGACGCGTTAAGCCGAAAAGAACATGCCAAAGCATTTCATTTAATATGTTCTCCTATCTTGTCCAATCTCAGCGACCGAATTCGAGGAGCCCAACACTCGGCAATTACCGAAAATGACATGCCCACGGGAATTGATGGGGAGTTGGAATCTAAATCTGATGGTATTTTCTATTATCAAGATCGCATCTGGATCCTAGATCGCGACAATCTTCGTACATTCTTGATGGAAGAAATCCATAAAACTCGATATTCCATTCATCCGGGCGCTGACAAGATGTATCATGGCTTGAGAACCAATTATTGGTGGTCGGGAATGAAAAAGGATATTGCTTTATTCTTAGCCAAATGTCTTACATGTTCCAGGGCCAAAGCAGAACATCAACGACCCTCTGGACTATTGGTCCAACCGGTAATCCCCGAGTGGAAATGGGAAGCGATCACCATGGATTTCGTAACCAAACTTCCCCGTACCACAAAGGGACATGACAGCATTTGGGTAATCGTTGACCGTTTGACTAAATCTGCTCACTTCCTTCCCATCCGTGAACAGTTCAAGGTCGAACAACTTGCTCAGATTTACATCGACGAGATAGTTAGTCGGCATGGCATCCCTCTCAGCATCATTTCAGATCGTGATGGGAGATTTCTCTCTCGGTTATGGCAATCACTTCAAGAAGCCATGGGAATCCGCCTCGATCTCAGTACCGCCTATCATCCTCAGACCGATGGTCAATCTGAGAGGACAATTCAAACACTCGAAGATATGTTGAGGGCGTGTGTCTTAGATTTCGGAGGAAACTGGGACTCTCATTTACCGTTGGTGGAATTCTCCTATAATAACAGTTATCATTATAGCATCGGGATGCCACCATTTGAGGCATTGTATGGCCGTAAATGCCGATCTCCTATTTGCTGGCATGAAATTGGCGAGTCCCACGTAATTCGCGTAACAGTGGATTCTCCAATCGTTGGTCCTGAGCTTATCCAGGAAACAACCGACAAAATCACTCAGATTCGCAATAACCTTCTCACAGCTCGTAGCCGACAAAAGAGTTACGCCGACAAGCGATGCAAACCGCTTGAATTTACCGTGGGTGACATGGTCATGTTAAAAGTGTCCCCATGGAAAGGTGTGGTTCGATTTGGACGCAAGGGTAAATTGGCACCCCGCTACGTAGGGCCGTTTAAGATCCTGAAAATGATCGGACCAGTAGCCTACGAGTTGGATCTACCAATAGAGCTTAATAAAGTTCACCCAGTATTTCATATAGCCAACCTCAAGAAGTGTTTAGCAGACGAGAACCTTCATGTTCCTCTCGAGGATATCCAAATCGACGAGACAATGCAATTTATCGAGAAACCCTTGGAAATTGCCGACCGAAAGGAAAAGCAACTCAAAAGAAGTCGCATTCCCCTGGTCAAGGTCAGGTGGCAGTCAGCACGTGGACCCGAGTATACATGGGAGCGTGAGGATCAAATGCGTACTAAATACCCGCAGCTTTTCTCTTAAGGTACTTTCTTCTTAAATTTCGGGACGAAATTTACTAAAGTAGGGGAGACTGTGACATCCGCCTAAAATGGATTCGGGTCAACCCAACCCAATTGGAAATTTAATAAACCCTACTCAATATTACTTGACGCTAATAGGATCAAAACCCATGCAATACGATATAAATTGACGTTAATAGCAATATAGCATAGTATAACGTTATAACTATAATCAAATTAAATTATGATACCATATTAAAATAAAATCAAAGTATGATGCTCTAATTAAATTAAAAGAATCAAACTTGAATGCTATAATTAAACTTCAAATCAAAGTAGATTGTTATAATCAAATAATAACCTATTTTTTTATAAAACTCTATTTTTATAAACTCTACATTAAATTTTATAAAATTCTTATATTAATTAGTGTATTACATAGAGATGCTTGTGCTAGTGGGAAATTATGAAGACCACCAAAAGCCAAAAGTTATTCCCATGGTCTCCCACTCACACCTCTCATCATCTTTCCTTTCATTTTTCTCCCAACACATTATTCTCATCACCACTCAAACCCTCTCTATTCTTTCTCTCACTCTCAATCTCGAAATTCTTCCAAGAAATATCAATTTTCCAGCCAAGAACAATCCCTCATACTCAAATCTCCATCCCTCTTGAAGCATTCATCAAGGTATGTTGTTAAAAGTTTCAAATTTATTAATGAAACAAATTAAATCCACCAAAATATCTAAACTCATTTTATATATAAACCTGATTTTTCTCAGAATCCCATCAATAAAATAAGAAGTTCTGGAAATTTTCAGAAAATAACTTATTTTTATTGAATTACTATAATTATTGCAATAAAATAGGGCAATAATTAACATAAAATACCTTTTGCAGTCAATAAATTCTGGAAAACTTTTGGAACAACCCATATATTGAGTAAAGTGGATTTATAAAGTTTCATGCATTTATATTACTGTTTGATGCTTATTTTGTATTTTATTTTGTTATAGATAAATAAATTGCAAAATATAGTTATGTATGTTAAAAACTAGATTTTATATTTTTCACACCTTATTAACATGATAAATACTCCATGACAAAATTTACAGATTTTTGTAAGAATGTTTGCTTATTTTTCCTGATTTAATGATTATTTAATGGTTTAAATTGATAATAAACAGATACACATGTCCAAAAATTATAAAACCTTATCAGAATATCATATATAACATGTTAATCATAAATAAAAAGTCTAATGAATTTCTCTTAATATTTTCCCATTATTTATGATTTTATTGATTAGTTAATAATGAAAAACATAAGAAATACTTCCCATAGTCCAAAATATCCATATTATTTACAGTAGGCTCAATATAATTTTAGAAAACTATGGTTAATTTTCCAGAATTTTTGGGAATCATTTATTATTTTTCCCGAATTTTGTTGTGGTTTAATTATTAAAATACTAAATAAATACTAAAGCAGTTAAGAAAAATATGAAAATTTTACAGTAATTACTATTTTATGAAATAATGATTTTCTGATAATTTCAGAATGTTTCATTACTGTTTAGTATTTAAAACCATTTTCCTAAATATCTAAGCATGTAAAAATGCATTTTTAATGATTATTTCATATAAATAATTGTTTATAATATATAAAATCTGTAAATACTTATAATTTGACTAGTTATTATTTTAATAAGAAATTATTAAAATCTTGCCTAAAGTGAAAATATAAATTAATTAAGCAAAGTAATTAATTCAATTTAAAATTCATTTAACATATAAATACATTAATATTCAAAACAAAATTTGGATAATTGTTAATTCATCTAATATAAGAATATGTGTCTAATTATTCTTATTAATACTATATTCCCATTTATCGATTCCTAAACCAAAACTATTAATTATAATAGGTTCCACGTCGTTTTGACCCGAGCCGTTTATCGTACAACACGCGTATTCCGTTTGGACTAATGTGAGTAATCTACCCCATATTTTATAATTTTCAATACTTTTGGGGTGTATCATGTGGTTTTAATATGTTCCAACTTCATTTTATTATTTTTTCACCATTGAGACATTGTTGGGACGTTTATATGTGAATCATTATTTGTATAATTATTGTTTGTTTACGCTACATGTACTTGTAGTGCATTACCATTTTTAGTCTAATCTCCATGACTATGCCCGTATTCTTGAGGTACGTTATGGACAATAATAGCGCTATTGGGTTGACCACCCCGCCTTGGGACGCTAAGGTGATTGATTGCACGTGGTTGAGTGTGTATGATGATTAGATGCTCCATCCTATATATATACATATATATGTATATATAGGGTGAGGACTTATTGTTGTTGTTATCATTTGTTAATCAATTTTTGATTTATAAACTGTTATCTCAATAACACTTGCTTGCCAACTTCAAAAGAAAACAAATTTCAAATTATTCAAACTCACAATTTTCTTTAATAAAACTAGATTACTCACCAACTCTCGTAGTTGACCTGTTTTTACCCATGATGCAGATTTGAAGAATGAAGTTGATGAAAAGTAGGGTATACCTTAGAAACCCACAAGACTATTTAAATTTGATGTAATAAATGTTGTTTGTATTTGAATTTGTATTTGTATGTTGTGGATCTTGTTTGCCTACTTAGTACTTAATTGAATCTAATCATATTATAACATAGTTGTCATGAGACTTTGAACAATATATCATGCCTTGAACGATTCCGCCAAGGATCGGGGTGTGACAGATTGGTATCAGAGCCCTTGACTATAGGGAATTAGGTTAATTGCCTTGACCTAGTCTATAGTCTCTAGGGTCCTCTCGTATGCTAGTTTATAAAATGCACACACAACTGCATGTAATTAGCACTTAGAAAATCCTAGGAATACCTTTGTGTGCTAATTGCTCCCTTATGTGCTTACGTATTATTCCCGACACTTATATGTGTGCATACACTTGTGAATTTTCTCCTCTTTCTCTTAAAATCACACACATACTCAAATGGTTTCAAAATAAAAAATTTATATACATATATATTCCTTAGAGCTCATAGGAAATTAAAAGTCATCCACTCTAGTTGGGTAGGATCAAAGTAATGGACGCGTAGTAACTGGAAGGGGGAGGTGCCGGTAGCCCGAAAGTCCTGACTAGGTAAGCATTCGTATACATCCCAATCAACCGAGGGACCAGTTTGCTTACCTGGGGACCAAAGGCGAGAGTTCCCAAACCTATAGGCCAAAGCGCGTCATTCACATTACTTTTGAGCCATCAAACTACCCGACCTTATCAAACGTATCCGAAAGGATACACTCCAAAATGGCCAACTCATTGGACTATTAAGTTCCCTAATGGGCCTTGAAGTGGGAAAAACATGTGAAAACTTAGTATTGTGGGGGCCCGCGCAATTGCTACATGCTTCACATTTAGTACCCATGGAAAGCCCAAAAGGTGCCCAACACTCCTAACCATGGCCCAACAAGTGTTTTACAATCATTTTACCCAACAATGTCTACAAACTTAATTTCCATAATCAATTTACAAATAACTCACAAGTCCATATGCGTGTTTCTCATAGATGGCATTACGACCCCCATACGCTGCTCGTAACAACCGAAGGCTAGCCGTGTAACACCCGGTTTCTCATACAAAGTATACCCAAAAATTTTCAACAATTTACACATCAAAATGGGTATACATGAAATCAAAACACGGATCAAGATGTTATCAACATGAATATTTACACAAAAGGTCCTTACAATTTCAACCAGGAATTACAAATAAATCTAATTCAACTAAAGGACAAAGCTCTAAATATGTCCATCTCTTTTTATCACATGCCTTCCCCTATCACAGCTACAGATACCTGCAAAACAACAAAACACTCAAGTGTAAGCTTATAAAGCTTAGTGAGTAATCTCCAACATAATCCACATATGTCTCTCCATAAACATTCTCATTCTCCTCTCTTGCTATTCTCATTAGCAAGTAAGCACCTCTTTCTTTTAGCTGAAACCTGCAATTCACCTTTGCTTATAATGCCAGCTAATTATTAGTATACATCAACTCATCAATAAGTACCATAACTGGTACTGCTTGTAAACTCATTCTCATTCTCAACAGTACTCATTTTCACAATTAACAATACATAATAAGCAATTCTCATAACTATAACAATTTAACTCAAAGGATCTTTAATTCAACCTCTACATCATATACTCTACTCTTATACTCAATTAGAACAACCATCATGGTTGTAGTAATCAAATTCAAAGACACTTTAACTCACTCATTCTAACATGTACTCTACTTTTATACTCAATATAGATTATAACTCGTCTCTTGTTATCTACAGATAACAAAACCTCTCTAACTCTAGCCACCGCAATATCAAAATAAAACACATATATGTATAACGTACATATTATATACTACAAGATATAACTCTTATTTCTCAGTTTGTAAATTTGGTTATCTCAACCAATTAAAATCAATAGCAACCTGTTAATTCACAATTTAATCATAAGAATGAATTATAGTTACTCACCTTATATTGGCTCAGTATGAGGAACCCCCAAATTCGCGTACCGGGCTCCTGTTCGCTAGACTTGGTTATAACACCATAGTCTAAATCAATTCTCCAACATACACAATCATCTCAATAACATCTATCTCGAAGATGTATAAATCAAAAGAGGAAAAAGGAGTATAAGCGGTAATATTAACTCAATATTTACCTAAACCCCCAAATTCGCGGTTCTACTAATTCAACCGTAGAAACTCGACAATAATCTCACAAATAACTCTAAAGGCATCCACTAACAATCTACTAACAACATATATAGCAATATATAGCTAAAACACGAAAATGAAAGTTAGGGTTTCAAAACCCCAAAATCAAGAAATCACTCACCTTGACAAATTAGGAAGCAAGAACACGTTTACGGGTTTAGATCCACACTTCTACATGTTTCCCCACGAACCTCTAGGCTTGATTTCACTCAAAATCGCCATTTGGAGCTCTGAATATCGAAATGGGTCTATTTTTCCCGTAAAAATGCATTTTCTGCACTTATATAGTGCTGTCAGGCCTACACGACCCGTGTAGGGTCACACGCCCCGTGTCGGGCTGTTCTACACGACCCGTGTAGACTCACACGCCCCGTGTAGGTCTGTCTTAGCTTTCGGACTCCTTTGAACAATTCCTACACGACCCGTGTAGATGTACACGACCCGTGTGGGTCTGAAAAGCTAACTGTTTGGTTCTTAAAGTGTTCTACACGACCCGTGTAACCATACACGACCCGTGTAGCTCTGTTTTGGCATTTTTCAAAGTCCAAACTTCTCCCAATTGGGTTTCTAATCACCCAAACTCATACAACAACCAAACTAATCTTAATCACACCAAGATTAACTCAAAATCTCTATAATTTAAAAACACGGTATTACAAGTTCTTACCCCCTTCAAAAGATTCCGTCCTCGGAATCTCTTGGAATAGGTATGGTTTATACAACCACCTCACCACCGTAATTTCAGATTACGTATGACAATGATATTATCCTCTCGTCAGCTCATATGACATGTACATACTGTCGTATCTCATTTACTCATAATATAGATAATACCCGCCATCATCCTTACGAGATGATCTCTATAGCCATATTGGTAATCACCATTGCCATGTGAATTCTCGTTCTTTCGAGCACGACCTTCGCTATATCATTGTCAACACTAAGGCATCTCACCTCACTCTTCAAGTGATACTCCAACCACTATTATCATTTACATACACTTATATCTATGGTTCACATCGAGCCATAGTCTCAGCGCACTATCCACTTTGTTATAATACTAATCCCAATTAACTATATGGGATTTCAACTCCCATTTCAAGTTTTCTTGAAATGGTTTACTGTAACTCAATAAGGAAAACGGTTTCACCGATCCCATGCTCATTCTCTTTCAATTTACTCCTTCAATCATAACACGTCAATTATTGATTTCTCCTATTTGCATATTCTCATCGATCAGGGTTGGAGAAACACTCATACTACATAAAACACACAGACATTCAAATGTCTCACTCACATTATATGACTCATCAACCCATAGATAACATCAAAAAAATAAATATAATATTAGAAACTATCTCATGTTTCACTCATGCCTCCTCAAAATCTCATATATCTCTACTTTCACTTCAGCACTTATATTAGATGTTCACTCAATATACTGTTAACAATCTCTCGCCAAAATGGCTCCTCTTCATCACAGTTCAACAACATACCTCATGTTGTTTCTATCGATGCACTCACTCATTATATCTTCTCTTATGTGGATAACCCACATTACATTCTCACTAAATCATTAGCTCTATCAAACTCAATAAATTATTATCCAATAAATTTTTTAACACAACTGCATATATTCCTCCTGACATACCATCAGTAAGGATTTTTCCTCTCACCACTTCTCCGTCATTATCACTACAATCTCTAATTCATCCGTATGACACCAATAAGTCATACTTATGGCTCACTGAAATCTCTACACATGACTCAAATAATAACATCTGACACCGCAATCTCTACGGTGAAATCATATCTCATCACCCGACTAACTCGTTAATCTCAAGAAAATAACTCAAAATTATTTTTATAGCAAAATCTACTATCCATTGTCTCATACGAATAATAGTTTTGTCATCTCGACATTCACACATTTCCCTCATTGGCAGTAATTGGTTTGATTGCTAAGGAACGAATCCTATCAATCACAATCACGATTACTTTCTTCTTCTTTTTAACTCATATCTTCTTATCATGTATTTATAAAATTTTATCTCATTCAATATGAAAGAAACTTCACACATTCTCAACACGACCAAATAATAAATGCTCTTACTCACAGTAACATTTCTCAACAGTATTACTCACTGTATTATCTCACAGTACTCTCATACTGCTACTCCGCCTCTGATTCGTCCTCTTTTTAACCCATAAAGTCTCAAATTGTATAGGTCCACATCTATACCATACATATCCACACTCAAGGATAGTGCAGTCTCAATACTCTATATCACTACACAGTACATACTTGTTTACACACAAGTACAACATTATAACACCACTCTGCCTCAGCTCTTGGTACCCCGTACCATCCTTTGTCTCATCATTCAACACTGTTTTATAGTACCTCGTACTGTTCTCCAAACTCGTCATTCATCGCTATCTTATGGTACTTCGTACCGTCCTCTAATCAGATCATGGTACCTCGTACCATTCTTCGATTTTAATCCATCTTCTATTTGCCTCTAGCGGGTCTCCGCTACGGTCTTAAACCATATAGACTCACTATCACTCCTCCTTTTGTCTGAATCAGAACAGTCTTCACTATTCTAACCACAAGGTACTCGTTATGTGGTCTCAACCACCTTTACTCAATATATGACCCCACCAAATATGTGGTCTCAATCATGTTTACTCAATATGTGATCCCGCCAAATATGTGGTCTCAATCACGTTTACTCAATATGTGATCCCGCCAAATATGTGGTCTCAATCACGTTTACTCAATATGTGACCCCACTGAATATGTGGTCTCAATCACATTTACTCAATATGTGACCCCACTGAATATGTGGTCTCGATCACATTTACTCAATATGTGACCCCACTGAATATGTGGTCTCGATCACATTTACTCAATATGTGACCCCACTGAATATGTGGTCTCGATCACATTTACTCAATATGTGACCCCACCAAATATGTGGTCTCAATCACATTTACTCAATATGTGACCCCACCAAATATGTGGTCTCAATCACATTTACTCAATATGTGACCCCACTGAATATGTGGTCTCGATCACATTTACTCAATATGTGACCCCACTGAATATGTGGTCTCAATCACATTTACTCAATATGTGACCCCACTGAATATGTGGTCTCAATCACATTTATTAGGTAATTAACCCAATCTCTAGGCCAATTAGGCCTACTTGAACCACTCTAGGTTCTCTCAATTATAACCACAAGGTACTCTTTATGTGGTTACTCGAGTGTCCTCTGACAACTCTGTCACAAATATCTCATTATGTGACAACTCCAAACTACATAATTCATCTCTCAGCATGTCAACTCATAATCAGCTATGGTGTGCAATCAACTACACACTCATCGTCTTTCTCAACTCATACTCTTTTGGCTATCTCAGCCATTCATTGTGATCAATCATAAGTACTAGTTATGTGGTCCCACAAAATATGTGGTCTCAACCACAAAGTACTCGTATACAGAAATCTCGTCATATCTGTGAAACAACTAACAATATATATATACAATATCAAAAGATTTATATATTTTTCACCGTGTATATTCTTATTATACACACTTCTTCATGGTTGTTAAATACTCGTTAATCAACCACATATATTCTCAATTATATATAATCACAAAACACTCGTTATGTGATATGTAAATCTTACCTCAAGTAGACACGAGATTCTCATCTCGATATCGGTTACTACACTTTATAATAACAATTCTCTAACACATGTATTATCAACAATTAAACACATATACTCGTTACATCTAACATTTTAAGTAAATTACTTACATACCTCATAGCAACATGATCTTATTTTCTCATTAGCTGAAACTCGCATACTTCGGATCTCAACTCTTGAGTGTACTCGGCTACACTCACATGTCTCAACTCCTAGCTCATGCTCAACTTATGCTCATACTCTTTCTCATTATCTGTTGAAATTTCGCCTCATCCGGAATTTCATCTCATCATTAGCTGGAATCTCGCAATCAGCTGCAATCTCATCTCAATTAGTATCTCATCTCGCATTCAGTTGATATCTCATTATCAACTGAAGTTCTTGTCTCCTCGTTAGCTGATATCTCATATCGGCTAAAATCTCATCTCATCATCCACTATTGGTCAAACCAGCTCTGACCAATTCATCAAATCGTCCTCATCTGTCTCCATATCTATATTCACACACAGAATATAACAAATAATAATTATAACAGAAAAGTTATACTCAACTAATACACTCACATCTGTAGCAATATCTTTTCCAAGCATGTGATAGGGGGTCTTTCTCTTCTCGGTTTAAGTCTAGGACTCTACACTCAAAGACCTAGTTCGCTTAAACCATGCTCTGATACCAACTTGTAACACCCGGTTTCTCATACAAAGTATACCCAAAAATTTTCAACAATTTACACATCAAAATGGGTATACAAGAAATCAAAACACGGATCAAGATGTTATCAACATGAATATTTACACAAAAGGTCCTTACAATTTCAACCAGGAATTACAAATAAATCTAATTCAACTAAAGGACAAAGCTCTAAATATGTCCATCTCTTTTTATCACATGCCTTCCCCTATCACAGCTACAGATACCTGCAAAACAACAAAACACTCAAGTGTAAGCTTATAAAGCTTAGTGAGTAATCTCCAACATAATCCACATATGTCTCTCCATGAACATTCTCATTCTCCTCTCTTGCTATTCTCATTAGCAAGTAAGCACCTCTTTCTTTTAGCTGAAACATGCAATTCACCTTTGCTTATAATGCCAGCTAATTATTAGTATACATCAACTCATCAATAAGTACCATAACTGGTACTGCTTGTAAACTCATTCTCATTCTCAACAGTACTCATTTTCACAATTAACAATACATAATAAGCAATTCTCATAACTATAACAATTTAACTCAAAGGATCTTTAATTCAACCTCTACATCATATACTCTACTCTTATACTCAATTAGAACAACCATCATGGTTGTAGTAATCAAATTCAAAGACACTTTAACTCACTCATTCTAACATGTACTCTACTTTTATACTCAATATAGATTATAACTCGTCTCTTGTTATCTACAGATAACAAAACCTCTCTAACTCTAGCCACCGCAATATCAAAATAAAACACATATATGTATAACGTACATATTATATACTACAAGATATAACTCTTATTTCTCAGTTTGTAAATTTGGTTATCTCAACCAATTAAAATCAATAGCAACCTGTTAATTCACAATTTAATCATAAGAATGAATTATAGTTACTCACATTATATTGGCTCAGTATGAGGAACCCCCAAATTCGCGTACCGGGCTCCTGTTCGCTAGACTTGGTTATAACACCATAGTCTAAATCAATTCTCCAACATACACAATCATCTCAATAACATCTATCTCGAAGATGTATAAATCAAAAGAGGAAAAAGGAGTATAAGCGGTAATATTAACTCAATATTTACCTAAACCCCCAAATTCGCGGTTCTACTAATTCAACCGTAGAAACTCGACAATAATCTCACAAATAACTCTAAAGGCATCCACTAACAATCTACTAACAACATATATAGCAATATATAGCTAAAACACGAAAATGAAAGTTAGGGTTTCAAAACCCCAAAATCAAGAAATCACTCACCTTGACAAATTAGGAAGCAAGAACACGTTTACGGGTTTAGATCCACACTTCTACATGTTTCCCCACGAACCTCTAGGCTTGATTTCACTCAAAATCGCCATTTGGAGCTCTGAATATCGAAATGGGTCTATTTTTCCCGTAAAAATGCATTTTCTGCACTTATATAGTGCTGTCAGGCCTACACGACCCGTGTAGGGTCACACGCCCCGTGTCGGGCTGTTCTACACGACCCGTGTAGACTCACACGCCCCGTGTAGGTCTGTCTTAGCTTTCGGACTCCTTTGAACAATTCCTACACGACCCGTGTAGATGTACACGACCCGTGTGGGTCTGAAAAGCTAACTGTTTGGTTCTTAAAGTGTTCTACACGACCCGTGTAACCATACACGACCCGTGTAGCTCTGTTTTGGCATTTTTCAAAGTCCAAACTTCTCCCAATTGGGTTTCTAATCACCCAAACTCATACAACAACCAAACTAATCTTAATCACACCAAGATTAACTCAAAATCTCTATAATTTAAAAACACGGTATTACAAGCCGCCCTTATCGCTAAGGAGGTAGCAAATGTCATCCCAACAATTGCAACCCATCTTCAAACTCTTCAGCCGCAAGCTCCAGCAACCACTCATCGTTGCTCGTTTAAGCACTTTCATAGCTGTAATCCGCCTTACTTCAAAGGCATCGATGGTGCCACCGCACTCCTTACATGGATCGAAGAAATGGAGAGTACTTTCATCCATAGCGAGTGTCCTGAGGACCTGATGGTCCGTCACGCTACAGGGTGCCTCCAAGGACATGCTCTCTCATGGTGGAACCTAGAAAAACGGGCAAAAGGAGAGGGTGTTGCCTTGGGAATGACCTGGTCAAAACTAAAGGAACGCATGATAGAGAAGTTCTGCCCGGACAGCGAATTGCAAACTCTCGAGGAGGAATTCTGGAATCTGAAACAGGTGGGAGGAGACAACGCTACCTACACTAATAGATTCTATGATCTTTCAAGACTCCTACCTCACATGGTTCAACCTATGAAAACTGCAATACGCCGCTACATTAAAGGGTTACCGCGCCAGATCCGTGATTCGGTGACCAGCAGCAGGCCATCTACTCTGGAATCCGCTATTGAAATAGCAGGTCAACTCAACGAGGATAATATGAACGATGGTGTCCTCCCACGCAAGGGTTCAAAGATGACAACTGAAAAGCCGACCCCTGAGACCCCCCTAATTGTCAAGTCCGAGTCCTCACACCGACACGACAAAAAGAAGCGGAAAAGCCATCACCACAACGATGCTGTTATTACCCCAGCTGCTCCTATCACCCAAGTCACCCAACCAAATAAAAAGCTGTATACCGGACCTCACCCCCTCTGTAACCATTGTAACTATCACCATATGTCCACCAGCCCGTGTCGCCTTTGTACGACTTGTGGTCGCTATGGCCACTTGGCGGACACATGCCGTGCACCAAAAACTCAGCGACCATTCGTTCTACCCTCAAATCAGCAAACCCAAACCCGGTATCCAACTGGAACATGCTTCAACTGTGGTGACCCCACCCATTTCAGAAACGCGTGTCCTAGGCTTGTCAATATCATTAACACTCAAGCCCAGGCAAATCCAACAATGCAGGTTCCAGCTCCCAAAGGCCGAGCATTTGTCATTACCGCAACCCAAGCACAGACCGATAACAAGGTCGTAAATGGTACATTTCTCATAAATGACTGCTACGCGTCAGTACTTTTTGATTCAGGTGCCGATAAAAGTTTTGTGTCTTTGGAATTTGAACCCATACTTCACACACCTCGCACGATTCTTGATGAAAAGTTTACCGTAGAAGTCGCCAATGGAAAATACGTTTCACTCAATGCAGTCATTCAAGATTGCACTTTCGATTTTAGCGGTCATAAATTTTCCATCAATTTAGTTCCTATGGAACTTGGTAGTTTCGACATCATCGTGGGAATGGATTGGCTATCCCAAAACCATGCTGAAATAGTATGTTACGAGAAGTTCATTCGTATTCCTCTTGCTGATGGTCAAAGTCTTCGTATTTATGGCGAGACTCATTCGAAAAAGCTTAGTCTTATGTCATGTACTCAAGCTCGATCATATCTACGTAAAGAATACATGGCTTTCTTAGCCCATGTGGTGGAAACAAAGGTCACAGAAAAGAAGATCGAAGATATTCCGATTGTACAAGACTTTCCCGACATCTTTCCCGATGACGTATCTGGACTCCCTCCAGTACGTGAGCTAGAGTTCCGCATCGATCTCGTTCCTGAAGCTGCTCCCATAGCCAAGTCTCCATATCGGTTGGCTCCAACCGAGATGCAAGAATTGGCAAGTCAGCTCCAAGAATTAACCGATAAGGGATTTATCCGCCCTAGTACTGTTGGAAATCACGGTTCATGTAATTAGTTTCAAAAACAAGAGTTTGCAACGGAAGCATAAAATCATGAACACAAATTCCATTTTCAAGAGGATCATGCTACATGCATGTAGAGATAAGATGAAGAACAAACATAGTTTAAGTTCAAGATCATAACCTTTGTTCTTGGGTTTGGTTTGGATGATTTTGATAGCTAGGAATCAAATTAGAATCCCTCTATAGTTGATCCACCACAAGCTTGAACACCCTTGAATGCTAGTTCCACAACTTGCAAGATATGACTCCTTTTCTTATGAAACCAAAAACCAATTTTTTCTAAGAACTTAAGGAGAGTTTTTGGCTGATTTCTTGAAGCAAGAATGATGTACACATGCCCTCAAATTCGTCCAACATATATCCCACCAAGGCAAAAGAAAAGCACATGCAACTAGCTTAAAAGAAAGATCCATTTGATTTCTATAATCAAAAGCTAGAAGACACAAGGCATCTTCCTTTTCTTTTAAGTTCTTAATGCATTCTTTTCCTTCCAATATGGCTGATTTTATGATGACAAATGAAGTGCTAGTGGGTTGTTATTATTTATAAAACTTAGATAATAAAAGCTTATAAATAATACATCTTCTTATTTCTTAAATGGGATAACATTTAACCCATAATCATATACATAAATAAACCATCTAAATATACAATCTTAATTGTATAATTATATATATATATATATATATATATATATATATATATATATATATATATATAACAATATATATATATATATATATATATATATATATATATATATATATATATATATATATATATATATTATTTAATTTACCAATTAAATTAAATAAAAGGCTTACTTATAAATCAATTAAATCGTTTAACAATTTAAACAATTTAATTGTTACACTTAATTAATTCATCACATATGAATTATTAATCAACCTTTAATTTTGTAGTTATTATTATTTACCTCAAATAATAATAACCTACAAGATTAAATTGCAAGTTTAGTATCATTTGATGTTAAATCAAATTTAACGTTCTAAATGATCAATTGGTGTCAAACTTGTTGTTGGTGTGACCCTATAGGATCATGTATTATTAGTAATATCATTTTATGATCATCCTTGGGCATATAGAACTAACAATCTCCCACTTGCACAAGGTTGCATCATAGAATGATATCGACAGTGGAAAACGTCTAGCAACATTACACTGCCCCCAATAACACATGACTTTGTGCCATTCAACAACATTCAGTTCTTCAGAAAACACGAGGCTCTAATTGATGTATAAGGTTATCTATCAATTATCCCTTTGTCACAGACATCATGTTGAACATGAGACATGGATCTTAATCATTCTCATTTTATGTTCAACTTTCAAACAGGCGCCTTAGATGTCTAACTCTTAACACATAAGAGGAACAAATCCCGTCTTGACTACATACGCCCCTTATATAGTTAGTACTATGCATGAGTATGGCCTTTATGGTTGTCTGTATTTCAAGAACAACAGTAAACCATATCAAAGCATAGTACACTCTACACTTGAGTCCCAAATATGTATCTCAGGTCAAAGGATACAATGATAATACCTTTATTCAATAATCACTTATGATGATGATCCATGGAGTGATCTTGAAACGGGTCAAGTCCAATACTTGTTCACTGACAAGTACCTATGAATTTGGTTGCAACCTTTTGCTACTTTTACCCATAAAAGTCAACCAATCCAATTCATATTAGTCTTACTTCATAATTGCTCCCACAACTATGATCGACTATGGACGTTTAGAATAACTAAATTATTCAAGGATTAAACATGCTAATAAAACACAATAATTATGAATGAAACATCACGTCACATATATTACATAATTCTTGTCGTTTACATAAGTTCATATAAAACATTAAACACAAATCAAATCCATTCATTAGAAAAACGGAGTCCTATACCCTTAGCATGACTTTCATGCTTAGTTTGGGGTAAAGGTTTCGTGAATGGGTCTGCCAAATTTTGATCTGTATGAACCTTGTGAATACTTATTTCACCATTATTAACTTCATGTCTAATGTAGTTATACCTTCGGTGAATGTGTTTGGTCTTTTGATGCAATCTAGGTTCCTTTGCTTGAGCTATAGCACCTAGATTGTCACAGAAGATTTCTATAGGGTCCCGAATGGAAGGAACAACCCCTAGATCTTCTATGAACTTTCTCATCCATACAGCTTCTTGAGCAGCTTCCGAAGCAGCAACATACTCTGATTCTGTAGTGGATTGTGCAATCACTTCTTGTTTGGAACTCTTCCAAGACACGGCTCCTCCATTTAAAATAAAGACATACCCAGATTGAGATTTCGAATCATCCCTATCAGTTTGGAAGCTTGCGTCAGTGTAACTCTTTACCTTTAAGCTTTCTTCCAAACCGCCGTAAACTAAGAACATCTCTTTAGTTCTTCTCAAGTACTTAAGAATGTTCTTTACAGCAGTCCAGTGGGCTTCACCTGGGTTCTGTTGATACCTACTAGTCATACTTAAGGCACATGAGACGTCGGGCCTAGTGCATAACATGGCATACATGATGGACCCAATTGCCGAAGCATATGGGACATGTTTCATCCTTTCAAGTTCAGTCCTAGTGTTTGGGCACTGAGACTTGCTTAGGATGGTGCCATGCGGCATTGGCAAAAATCCTCTTTTGGAGTCTTGCATCTTGAACCTTTTCAAGATTTTATCAATATATACACTTTGGCTAAGACCAATAAGTCTCTTAGATCTATCTCTATAGATCTTTATGCCTAATACATAAGCAGCTTCCCCTAGATCCTTCATTGAGAAACAACTCTCAAGGAACGTTTTGACACCTTTTAAGGTTGGGATGTCATTTCCAAATAAAAGTATGTCATCTACATACAATACTAGGATTATGACAATGCTCCCACTAGCTTTCTTGTACACACAGGAGTCATCCTCATTTTTGATGAATCCAAAACTCGTAATCTTTTCATCAAAACGGATGTTCCATGTTCGAGACGCTTGCTTTAATCCATAGATAGATCTTTTAAGCTTGCACACTTTGTTTGGATGCTTGGGATCGACAAAACCTTCAGTTTGATCCATATAGACATCTTCCAATAAGTATCCATTAAGGAAAGCGGTCTTGACATCCATTTGCCATATCTCATAATCATAGTACGCGGCTATGGCAAAAAGTATCCTAATCGACTTGATCATTGCCACTGGAGAAAAGGTCTCATCATAGTCAATACCATGAGTCTGTGAGTATCCTTTAGCGACAAGTCTAGCCTTAAAAGTGTGAACATTTCCATCCACGTCGATTTTCTTCTTGAAAACCCATTTGTTCCCAACAGTCTTACAATTGGTGGGAAGATTAACCAAGTTCCAAACTTGATTATCGTGCATGGATTGCATCTCAGTGTTCATGGCCTCAAGCCATTTATCAGATTCAGGATCTGATATTGCACTCTGATAGTTGACGGGTTCATCAGAATCTATCGTATAACATTCCTCCTCCATCAAAAGGTAACCATACCTTTCTGGTTCAATTCGAACCCTACCAGATTTGCGAACACCTTGTGTTACAATTTGTTCCTGATCAACCGTTTGTTCAGGTTCAACAATTTCTTGTTGAATGCTAGATTCAACTTGTTGTATATCAGGTTGTGGTTCCTGAAGTTCCTCAAGTTCCACAAACCTCCCACTAGCCTCTTCCGTCAGAAACTTGTTTTCTAGGAATTCAGCTTTTCGAGAAATAAATATTTTATTCTCAATGGGATTGTAGAAATAGTATCCAAGACAATCTTTCGGATACCCTACAAAGATACATTTAGTTGAACGGGGTTCTAATTTGTTTGAAGCTTCTTGTCTAACATAAGCTTCACAACCCTATACCTTGAGATAGGATAAAGATGGAACCCTTCCATGCCATATCTCATAAGGCGTTTTATCTACCTTCTTAGTAGGTGCCATGTTTAGGAGACGAGCAGCTGTTTGTAAAGCATAACCCCAAAAAGATAAAGGTAGAGTACTTCTACTCATCATGGATCGAACCATATCCAATAGTGTTCGGTTCCGCCTCTCAGACACACCATTATGTTGTGGCGTTCCAGGTGGAGTAAGTTGTGAAACAATTCCACAAGTCTTAAGATGATCCATAAAGTTTGTACTTAAGTACTCACCTCCTCTATCAGAACGAAGAACTTTAATTGTTTTGTTGAGTTGATTTTCCACTTCACTTTGAAACGTTTTGAACATTTCAAACGCCTCATGTTTATGTTTAATCAAATAAACATATCCAAAACGACTAAAGTCGTCAGTGAAGGTGATGAAATATCTTTCACCATATCTAGTCATTGGCTTGAAAGGACCACATACATCCGTATGTATGATTCCTAACAAGTCCTTTGCTCTTTCATTGGTTCCGGAGAAAGGAGCTTTAGTCATCTTGCCATGTAAACAAGATTCACATATATCAAATGAGTCATTCTCATTTGCCTTCAAAAGTCCACTCTTTTGAAGTTGGGATATGCGATTCTTGTTTATATGCCCAAGGCGACAATGCCATAGATAGGTTTGACTCAAATCAAATTTGGGTTTCTTGGTGAAAGTGTGGTATAAAGAGCCATTGTTAGTCTTTTCATCAAGGTTTACTTCATAAATTCCATTTAAAGGCCTAGCCTCAAAATAGAATACATTATTTTTGTAAACACAAATATCATCATTATTAAAGGAAAGATCAAATCCACATTGTCTTAATTTTGCAACCGAAATAATATTCCTAGTCAAGCTAGGAACATAGTAAACATTCAATAATGTCACACACAAGCCATTAGGTAGTAATAAATTAAAACTTCCAATTGAATCCACCGCAACCCTTGCATTGTTTCCAGCTCGAAGTACTACCTCATTTGCCTTCAGTCGCCTACTCCTTTTGAACCCCTGAAGTGCCTTCACCGGCCTTCTTTTTCTTCAACTCCGCAAGATAAGTAGGGCAATTTCTCTTCCAATGCCCAGCTTTGCCACATTCAAAGCATGTATCTTCTTTGACAACCTTTGCCTTCTTCTTGGGCGGATGGGATGGTTGGACAACTTTCTTGCCCTTACCTTTGAAAGCTTTTGCTTTCCCCTTGCCCTTGGAGTTGGTGGGGTGTTCGGGTCTAGTTCTCTTTGTGCCACCTTCCTTGATCATGAGAACTTGAGTGGTTTTCTTAGGCAGATTCTTTTCCGCGGTAATTAGCATCCCATGTAATTCCGGGGTAGTCTTGTTTAAACCATTCATGTTAAAATTCATGACAAAAGGATCAAAGGACTTTGTCAAGGAGTTAAGGATCATATCCGTTGCTAGCTCTTCGGGCATCACAACTCCAAGACGTGCCAAATGATCAATGTGACTCTTCATTTTGAGCACATATGAGCTTACCGACTGCCCATCCTCCATCTTGCAAGCATGGAAAGCCCGAACAGTTTCGAACCTTTCCGTTCTTGCAAGTTGTTGGAACATTTCCTTTAGTTGATGAATCATGTCATAGGCTGAATGATTCTCCAAATCCTTCTGAAGGTCAGGAATCATGGTTGCCAACATGAGGCATGATGCATCGATGGAATCATCCATCTTTTTAAGCCACGCATCGTGTGCGGGCTTAGGAATGGCAGGGGGCTCTTCTGGAAGTGGTTCATTGAGAACATATTCTTTCTTTTCTTGTTTGAGAACAATTCTCACACTACGGTGCCAATCCAAGAAGTTGGTATGGTTAAGTTTTTCTCCTTCAAGGAGAGACCGTAGTGAGGTTTTGTTAGGAGCCGAGTGTGTGTTGTTTGGTGCCATCTACAAAATTTTAACAAGGTTCTATTTAGTAAATTATGATATTAAGTCCTTAATAATTATTACCCTTTCTTGTTTCATAAACTTTAATTAATTAAGGTCTAGAATCCAAGTTGCATTACGAATAAGTGGTTAGGTATCCTTTATCCCGCCTATTCGAATCAACAAGGTAGGTAACGGTTTACCAATTATATCCAAATATAATTTCTAGATTTATGGGATCCCATTATAACATTTATAAGTTTGGCATGTTTGATCCCATCTATGCCTTGGATTTCTAATGCTTAGGTGACCTTTATCACAAGAGATTTCCAAACGAATCATCCTACTTAAACGGACGTGTAGTTTTGTCAACTATTGATGGTTAGGTGTCCTTTATCCCATCAATATTGCAAAACTACTTCTTGTATCACAAGAAGACTCCAAGTGGTTAGGTATCCTTTATCCCACAAGGAAATACAAGTGATACATGAGTGTCTTTAAGAAGGACGGCATAGATTCGTATTTCATAAGGGATTTGAATGTTTTACAATTCTAATTTTGAAAAACATATGGTATCATGTAGATTGCATGCATCCAATGAACATGGTACCATTAAATCTTATTTTGTTAATTGGTTCCTAAATCATAAAATCTCCATTTTATTGATTCTTTGTTTGTGGTCAAGATTACAATTAATATCCAATATTAAGTTTGAGTTTGATCACATATATTAGAACCAATTTATAATCCTAAATAATTACCATTATTACTTAGGGTTGGAGTTTGTAAGAGTTCATAAAATCTCCATTTTATTACTTGTTTCAATCATTTTCAAAACCTGACTTAATAGGTTTTATAACAAAACCCATTTTAATAAAACCAATTTTATCACATCTTATGTTTTAAATGTCAACTTTTGAAAATACAAACTCCTTGATGATTATGTTTAATTATCTAGGTTGTCTAGCATGAAAAATCTTATTTTCATCCACAACATAACATAATAAAACATTCAATCATCACAAGCATGCATGGGTGCATAAACACAAGCCAACTAGTTTGATATTTCATGTGAGCCACACATGAAATATCAAGTCCAAACCTAGGGACAAAAAGGGTGACAAAAACTCAACCAAATGATCTTCGATTTGGCTACAATTTTGCCAAGCCTTTTATAACATCAAATGATACTTGAACCACCATTTCTTGACACCATGTAATGAGTTGTGATTTTTCTTTGGCCACTTCAATACTTGTGAAATCCAGGGGCTGTAAGGAAGAAAAATGTGGTTTTTTGTTGCATTTTTCAATTCATTCTTGGCCATATTGATGTTAATACTTATTGAAACTTAATGTATATACTAGATATTAAAGTTACCAACAAGTATATTACCAAATGACCAAGATATGAATTTATAAAACACTTCCAAAACATTTTTGAAATCTGGACAGCAGCTCTTCAGAAAGTGCTGCTGTTGGGTGCAATCTTTTCTTACTTCCTTCTCTTGTTACATTTTGTGAATGAAATAAAATACAACTATTCTAACAATTACAAAATGAATAAAAGAAGTAAATAACTAATTATTATTACAAACCATTTGAATAAAAGAATAGATTACAACCAAATCGAATACAAACACAAAACATGCATCATATGGTCCTTGGCTTGTTTATGCACCATTTTATCACATAAAATCATAAGAAAATCAACACTTTGTTTTTCTAAGGCAACAATTTATGTAACCAAATGCATGCAAACATAAAATATAGTTGGTTACATAAAATCATAGATAATCTACTTGCATGTTGCCAAAGAAGCCATGCATGAAACTTTCATTTAAGAAGATGAACATTCATGGCTTCCAAAAACCAAGTTTATCCAAATAAACTTATTATCTAAACATGCAATATAGCCATGGCTCTGATACCAATTGTTGGAAATCACGGTTCATGTAATTAGTTTCAAAAACAAGAGTTTGCAACGGAAGCATAAAATCATGAACACAAATTCCATTTTCAAGAGGATCATGCTACATGCATGTAGAGATAAGATGAAGAACAAACATAGTTTAAGTTCAAGATCATAACCTTTGTTCTTGGGTTTGGTTTGGATGATTTTGATAGCTAGGAATCAAATTAGAATCCCTCTATAGTTGATCCACCACAAGCTTGAACACCCTTGAATGCTAGTTCCACAACTTGCAAGATATGACTCCTTTTCTTATGAAACCAAAAACCAATTTTTTCTAAGAACTTAAGGAGAGTTTTTGGCTGATTTCTTGAAGCAAGAATGATGTACACATGCCCTCAAATTCGTCCAACATATATCCCACCAAGGCAAAAGAAAAGCACATGCAACTAGCTTAAAAGAAAGATCCATTTGATTTCTATAATCAAAAGCTAGAAGACACAAGGCATCTTCCTTTTCTTTTAAGTTCTTAATGCATTCTTTTCCTTCCAATATGGCTGATTTTATGATGACAAATGAAGTGCTAGTGGGTTGTTATTATTTATAAAACTTAGATAATAAAAGCTTATAAATAATACATCTTCTTATTTCTTAAATGGGATAACATTTAACCCATAATCATATACATAAATAAACCATCTAAATATACAATCTTAATTGTATAATTATATATATATATATATATATATATATATATATATATATATATATATATATATATATAACAATATATATATATTTTATTTAATTTACCAATTAAATTAAATAAAAGGCTTACTTATAAATCAATTAAATCGTTTAACAATTTAAACAATTTAATTGTTACACTTAATTAATTCATCACATATGAATTATTAATCAACCTTTAATTTTGTAGTTATTATTATTTACCTCAAATAATAATAACCTACAAGATTAAATTGCAAGTTTAGTATCATTTGATGTTAAATCAAATTTAACGTTCTAAATGATCAATTGGTGTCAAACTTGTTGTTGGTGTGACCCTATAGGATCATGTATTATTAGTAATATCATTTTATGATCATCCTTGGGCATATAGAACTAACAAGTACTTCACCCTGGGGAGCCCCGGTTCTCTTCATCAAAAAGAAAGATGGTTCGTTTCGTATGTGTATCGATTATCGGGAGTTAAATAAATTAACCATCAAGAATCGATATCCGTTACCTCGGATCGACGACCTTTTTGATCAGCTTCAAGGAGCTTCATGCTTCTCAAAAATCGACCTCCGCTCGGGTTATCACCAACTTCGAGTACGGGAAGAAGACATCCCCAAAACCGCTTTCCGAACCCGCTATGGTCATTACGAGTTCACCGTTATGCCTTTTGGCCTAACGAATGCCCCTGCCGCATTCATGGACTTGATGAATCGAGTATTTAAACCTTATCTCGACCGTTTTGTTATCGTCTTTATTGATGACATCCTCATTTACTCCAAGTCAAAGGCAGACCATGAAAGACACCTTCGTCTAACTCTCCAAACATTGCAAGGAAATCAGCTCTATGCCAAATTTTCGAAATGCGAGTTTTGGTTAAATGAGGTACAATTCCTCGGTCATATTGTAAGTGACAAGGGTATTTTAGTCGATCCCGCAAAAGTTGAAGCAGTCAAGAATTGGAAAGCCCCACGTACCCCCAAGGAAATTCGGTCATTCCTCGGTTTAGCCGGCTATTACCGGCGTTTCATTTCAAATTCCTCAAAGATCGCTTTAGCGCTTAGTTTTCTCACTTGCAAGGGTACGCCATTTGATTGGGGACCCAAGCAGGAAGACGCTTTCCAAACTCTTAAACAAAGATTGTGTGACGCTCCAATTCTTACACTCCCTGAAGGATCCGAAGATTTCGTGGTATACTGCGATGCCTCCAATCTCGGTCTAGGTTGTGTTTTGATGCAAAGGGGAAAGGTTATAGCTTACGCATCGCGACAACTCAAAATCCATGAAAGGAATTATACGACTCATGATTTGGAGCTCGGTGCCGTGGTTTTCGCTCTTAAAATTTGGAGGCATTACCTTTACGGCACTAAATGTGTAATTTTCACCGACCACAAGAGCTTGCAACATATTCTTAATCAAAAGGAACTCAACATGAGACAAACACGTTGGGTTGAACTCCTAAATGATTACGAGTGTGAAATACGCTATCATCCGGGCAAGGCGAACGTCGTAGCCGACGCGTTAAGCCGAAAAGAACATGCCAAAGCATTTCATTTAATATGTTCTCCTATCTTGTCCAATCTCAGCGACCGAATTCGAGGAGCCCAACACTCGGCAATTACCGAAAATGACATGCCCACGGGAATTGATGGGGAGTTGGAATCTAAATCTGATGGTATTTTCTATTATCAAGATCGCATCTGGATCCCAGATCGCGACAATCTTCGTACATTCTTGATGGAAGAAATCCATAAAACTCGATATTCCATTCATCCGGGCGCTGACAAGATGTATCATGGCTTGAGAACCAATTATTGGTGGTCGGGAATGAAAAAGGATATTGCTTTATTCTTAGCCAAATGTCTTACATGTTCCAGGGTCAAAGCAGAACATCAACGACCCTCTGGACTATTGGTCCAACCGGTAATCCCCGAGTGGAAATGGGAAGCGATCACCATGGATTTCGTAACCAAACTTCCCCGTACCACAAAGGGACATGACAGCATTTGGGTAATCGTTGACCGTTTGACTAAATCTGCTCACTTCCTTCCCATCCGTGAACAGTTCAAGGTCGAACAACTTGCTCAGATTTACATCGACGAGATAGTTAGTCGGCATGGCATCCCTCTCAGCATCATTTCAGATCGTGATGGGAGATTTCTCTCTCGGTTATGGCAATCACTTCAAGAAGCCATGGGAATCCGCCTCGATCTCAGTACCGCCTATCATCCTCAGACCGATGGTCAATCTGAGAGGACAATTCAAACACTCGAAGATATGTTGAGGGCGTGTGTCTTAGATTTCGGAGGAAACTGGGACTCTCATTTACCGTTGGTGGAATTCTCCTATAATAACAGTTATCATTATAGCATCGGGATGCCACTATTTGAGGCATTGTATGGCCGTAAATGCCGATCTCCTATTTGCTGGCATGAAATTGGCGAGTCCCACGTAATTCGCGTAACAGTGGATTCTCCAATCGTTGGTCCTGAGCTTATCCAAGAAACAACCGACAAAATCACTCAGATTCGCAATAACCTTCTCACAGCTCGTAGCCGACAAAAGAGTTACGCCGACAAGCGATGCAAACCGCTTGAATTTACCGTGGGTGACATGGTCATGTTAAAAGTGTCCCCATGGAAAGGTGTGGTTCGATTTGGACGCAAGGGTAAATTGGCACCCCGCTACGTAGGGCCGTTTAAGATCCTGAAAATGATCGGACCAGTAGCCTACGAGTTGGATCTACCAATAGAGCTTAATAAAGTTCACCCAGTATTTCATATAGCCAACCTCAAGAAGTGTTTAGCAGACGAGAACCTTCATGTTCCTCTCGAGGATATCCAAATCGACGAGACAATGCAATTTATCGAGAAACCCTTGGAAATTGCCGACCGAAAGGAAAAGCAACTCAAAAGAAGTCGCATTCCCCTGGTCAAGGTCAGGTGGCAGTCAGCACGTGGACCCGAGTATACATGGGAGCGTGAGGATCAAATGCGTACTAAATACCCGCAGCTTTTCTCTTAAGGTACTTTCTTCTTAAATTTCGGGACGAAATTTACTAAAGTAGGGGAGACTGTGACATCCGCCTAAAATGGATTCGGGTCAACCCAACCCAATTGGAAATTTAATAAACCCTACTCAATATTACTTGACGCTAATAGGATCAAAACCCATGCAATACGATATAAATTGACGTTAATAGCAATATAGCATAGTATAACGTTATAACTATAATCAAATTAAATTATGATACCATATTAAAATAAAATCAAAGTATGATGCTCTAATTAAATTAAAAGAATCAAACTTGAATGCTATAATTAAACTTCAAATCAAAGTAGATTGTTATAATCAAATAATAACCTATTTTTTTATAAAACTCTATTTTTATAAACTCTACATTAAATTTTATAAAATTCTTATATTAATTAGTGTATTACATAGAGATGCTTGTGCTAGTGGGAAATTATGAAGACCACCAAAAGCCAAAAGTTATTCCCATGGTCTCCCACTCACACCTCTCATCATCTTTCCTTTCATTTTTCTCCCAACACATTATTCTCATCACCACTCAAACCCTCTCTATTCTTTCTCTCACTCTCAATCTCGAAATTCTTCCAAGAAATATCAATTTTCCAGCCAAGAACAATCCCTCATACTCAAATCTCCATCCCTCTTGAAGCATTCATCAAGGTATGTTGTTAAAAGTTTCAAATTTATTAATGAAACAAATTAAATCCACCAAAATATCTAAAACTCATTTTATATATAAACCTGATTTTTCTCAGAATCCCATCAATAAAATAAGAAGTTCTGGAAATTTTCAGAAAATAACTTATTTTTATTGAATTACTATAATTATTGCAATAAAATAGGGCAATAATTAACATAAAATACCTTTTGCAGTCAATAAATTCTGGAAAAATTTTAGAACAACCCATATATTGAGTAAAGTGGATTTATAAAGTTTCATGCATTTATATTACTGTTTGATGCTTATTTTGTATTTTATTTTGTTATAGATATATAAATTGGAAAATATAGTTATGTATGTTAAAAACTAGATTTTATATTTTTCGCACCTTATTAACATGATAAATACTCCATGACAAAATTTACAGATTTTTGTAAGAATGTTTGCTTATTTTTCCTGATTTAATGATTATTTAAAGGTTTAAATTGATAATAAATAGATACACATGTCCAAAAATTATAAAACCTTATCAGAATATCATATATAACATGTTAATCATAAATAAAAAGTCTAATGAATTTCTCTTAATATTTTCCCATTATT
Source organism: Cichorium intybus (assembly GCA_023525715.1). Lineage (NCBI taxonomy): Eukaryota > Viridiplantae > Streptophyta > Magnoliopsida > Asterales > Asteraceae > Cichorium > Cichorium intybus. The sequence continues at coordinate 15,806,720 of CM042015.1, read as the reverse complement.
TATGATTTTATTGATTAGTTAATAATGAAAAACATAAGAAATACTTCCCATAGTCCAAAATATCCATATTATTTAAAGTAGGCTCAATATAATGTTAGAAAACTATGGTTAATTTTCCAGAATTTTTGGGAATCATTTATTATTTTTCCCGAATTTTGTTGTGGTTTAATTATTAAAATACTAAATAAATACTAAAGCAGTTAAGAAAAATATGAAAATTTTACAGTAATTACTATTTTATGAAATAATGATTTTCTGATAATTTCAGAATGTTTCATTACTGTTTAGTATTTAAAACCATTTTCCTAAATATCTAAGCATGTGAAAATACATTTTTAATGATTATTTCATATAAATAATTGTTTATAATATATAAAATCTGTAAATACTTATAATTTGACTAGTTATTATTTTAATAAGAAATTATTAAAATCTTGCCTAAAGTGAAAATATAAATTAATTAAGCAAAGTAATTAATTCAATTTAAAATTCATTTAACATATAAATACATTAATATTCAAAACAAAATTTGGATAATTGTTAATTCATCTAATATAAGAATATGTGTCTAATTATTCTTATTAATACTATATTCCCATTTATCGATTCCTAAACCAAAACTATTAATTATAATAGGTTCCACGTCGTTTTGACCCGAGCCGTCTATCGTACAACACGCGTATTCCGTTTAGACTAATGTGAGTAATCTACCCCATATTTTATAATTTTCAATACTTTTGGGGTGTATCATGTGGTTTTAATATGTTCCAACTTCATTTTATTATTTTTTCACCATTGAGACATTGTTGGGACGTTTATATGTGAATCATTATTTGTATAATTATTGTTTGTTTACGCTACATGTACTTGTAGTGCATTACCATTTTTAGTCTAATCTCCATGACTATGCCCGTATTCTTGAGGTACGTTATGGACAATAATAGCGCTATTGGGTTGACCACCCCGCCTTGGGACGCTAAGGTGATTGATTGCACGTGGTTGAGTGTGTATGATGATTAGATGCTCCATCCTATATATATATATATATATATATATATATATATATATACATATATATGTATATATAGGGTGAGGACTTATTGTTGTTGTTATCATTTGTTAATCAATTTTTGATTTATAAACTGTTATCTCAATAACACTTGCTTGCCAACTTCAAAAGAAAACAAATTTCAAATTATTCAAACTCACAATTTTCTTTAATAAAACTAGATTACTCACCAACTCTCGTAGTTGACCTGTTTTTACCCATGATGCAAATTTGAAGAATGAAGTTGATGAAAAGTAGGGTATACCTTAGAAACCCACAAGACTATTTAAATTTGATGTAATAAATGTTGTTTGTATTTGAATTTGTATTTGTATGTTGTGGATCTTGTTTGCCTACTTAGTACTTAATTGAATCTAATCATATTATAACATAGTTGTCATGAGACTTTGAACAATATATCATGCCTTGATCGATTCCGCCAAGGATCGGGGTGTGACATGATGAGGTTGTCTCGTTTGATATTCTTGTGGAGGCCTTTGCTGATAAATTACATGTGGACTTTGATTCCAGTTTTGATGATATGTCCCTGCAACTTGTGCATCTCCAATATCTTCTTGTAATAAAGGGCACATATCAGTACGGCGCCAAAAACTTGATGTGTTTTCAAACATACATATAAAATACCCAGAAACGGCACCAAAAACTTGGTGCGTTACGAGTGTATATATGATATTAGCAATTGGTTTTCACATTAGTTTTACATTTCTGAACAGGGAAATACCATGTATGAATAGAACAACACAATTAGGCAAGTGTACCTAATCGGTTGTAGTATAGTAATGGTAAATCCGGGTTGTCGAACCCAAGGGAAAACGGAAATTTTTAAGTTAAGAAAATCAATTATTGATTAACAATTATTCAAGCAAACAGTAATTAAAAATGGGGGGGGGGGGTTTTGAGAGAATGCATTGACTCGTGTCAAGAGACAACACAAAAGTTTATTAGAATCGGAAAATATAAATATAAATTACAAAACATAAAAAGTAAACATTTATACTTAGATTCGATTCAACCATCTAGTTATGTTTGATATGATATTAGTGCAATGGATATTGAAAGTTAAATATCGATTTCTAGAGTGATTAGATGTTTTGGTCCAACTACCTAATCCTATGATTATAAGGTCATTAATGGCAATGGTCATGCTATTACATATTCCAAATAATCATGCATTGGTTCGTATCATACAAGATTCATTCGAGTTTTTGATCTCAATGGTCATGAAAATCAAAATGGTTTGTACAGATTGGTCCTCTAGTACAAACTTGCCATACACATTTAAGTTTCTACCTTCGTGACTTAACCCTAGGATTTGGTCCATCACTAGTCATATTTGTCTAATGGTCATAGCACAATTATGATAAAAGTCATATAGTCAGATTGGTCCTCTAGACTAAAATAACTCAGCAATAAGTCCAAAAGGAAGGTACCTTAACATATACGATAGTCAAATGAATTATGCAAGATAAAATATAAAACGTTCAATATCCGATAAATAACAATCAAATCATAACTAGATAGTATTCAAATCTAAGTAATGAATAATGCAGATAACAAATATAACATGATCTGAAGAATATGGCCTAGGAAATCATAGTAGAATGCTAAACATATATAAAGCAAACCGAATGAAGTCCCGGCCGAACATTCTTCAAGCTCTCGATTCCATCCGCACCGTACCAATTGGCAAACTGCCGAGTTTGAGGTTTTGTATCGTGTTTCTGGAGGTGTAGATGTGAAGGTTGATGTCCAAAAGAAGAGGAGAAGGCCTCAATTTATAGTCCTGGCCAGAGGAGATCGCGTCGCGATCATATGGGTGGTCGCGTCGCGATGTGCAGCGTAGTGCGTTTCTCAGTTGGCCACTTCCCCGACTCAGTGGACTGTGGTTGGTGAGTCGGGTCGCGATCCAAATGGCGGTCGCGTCGCGATCGAGTCGGGTCGCGATTTCCTATTCGTGTCGCGATCTTAATGTCAGCAAATCGTCACGCGTTTGTCAGCAGATCGGGTCGCGATCCGTAAGGAGATCGGGTCGCGATCTGACTCCTGTTGGACTTTTTTTCTTCGTTTTAACGCCCAGAATACGCTTTCTTTAGCTCTTTGCTTCCCGATGGATCTTTTACTCCTTTTGTTCAATTTTAGGCTCGTATTCAGCTCCTTCTTTATCCACAAAGCCATTTTTCCTATGTTTTGGTAATTTAAACGTATAAGTACCTTTTATCTTGATATCATACCAAAAACACGTGTTTAGGCACTCGATATTGCCCGAAATTTATGTATAAATGAGGCAGTATCAAAATACCCTACACTTGGACTTTGCTTGTCCTCAAGCAAACTACAATTTAAAACCAAGCCGAGATACTTGATGTCTAAACAACTTTCCATACGCTATCACAGATCTAGCGTTTATTACCGATGTTAAGAATAATGAATTAAGAATAAACATAGTAGATTATACCTAGCCCTATGTACATATTTCTAACTTTTCAAAACTTTACATAAACTCTCTTTCTATAAACGACAAGTCTTTAGATTGATAAATACTCATTTTTACATAACATCGAATACACCCTTTAAAGATTCTTCCACCTCAAGACTTTTTGTCAAATTTCCCATATTAAAATCATGCTGGACTAAATTTATCAAGTTTAGTTATTATTTCCATTTTTCTGCACCTTTGAAACTCGTGACTTTCGATGGAACTCTTGATTACAAATTTTCGACTTAAGACTGTACAGAGTCTACTAATTCAAATTCCAAAGGCCACCAAGTAAATTCCATGACTTTCGATGACACCCATGTAGCGAGCTTTCTATAATATTATCCCAAACCAGTTGGTTTTAGGTAATAAGGTGCATAAATGCCCGAAGGCCACCCATTTTATGTCTACTTGCTCGAATGTCAAAGGCCACTGATTGAATTTTCCTTTCTGAGTTTCAATCTTATGGTATAACATTACTTGACTTCTGCTTTTTAGCACATCAGATTTCTTGAGAATTTTTCTCATTTTAAGTTCATTTATCGAGGCTTATTTTCCTCAATTTTAGTAACAGCATATAATTCGTGGTTTTTGCAAGTAGGGAAACTGACTCAATCTGTTTTGGCAAAAACTCAATTTTTAACAACTGATAAATCTTCAACGGGTCTATTTTATTATTTATGCAAAACATTTTGCAACTACCAAGCTGAAAACTTGTCCTCTATAGAACTAAATTTTATATAAAACAATGAAAAACTAAAAATACATACATAAAATTAAATGTATCCTACGAATCTATTTTCAAAACATTTTTCTTAACAATTATCTCTTTAGCGTTCAATTTTGGAATAGATGTTTGAGATAAAAAATTTAAATTGGCTCAGTTAATTATTGCAGTATGACGTTCTTACCCTACACTTATATTATACAATAATTCAATTGTATATATAATTCAAAACAGTAAAGGGAGCAAAATGGAACAGACTCCCCTTGGGTACCAGTAGACGTCATATATGAGGCTCTTTCCACACAAAAGAATTCGTTGAATATGCTGCCAGCATTGAATCTTAGCAAATCTGCATATGCATCACTCAGACAAATATTATTCACATACAAATAAACACACAAAAAAATAATAATAATAATAAATAAAAGTAATAACAATAAAAGAAAAATATCACTCATTTTGTGCTCCTTGAAGTTTCAAAGCCGTGGCTACTGGGTTGCGGTTGTGGTGTGTTGTCCTGGCTGTGCGACTTTTGACCGTCGTCAGTATCGCTGCCTCCACTGTAAAGAAGCGTCCCCCTTCTCAGTAGTGGCTGATTTTTAGCCTGAAAAACATTGTATCATTATGTACGACCAGCATCTGCCTCGGGTGTTTACGCGTCATGCGTGTCGCGTAAATTGAAGTTGTCTCTTTCTCAACGCGGTCCGGATTGTCGACGCGTCACGTCCGGATGGCATACACGTCGCATTGCGTGAGCAGAAAAAAACTTCAAACTTTTGTCACTTCATTTTTCCCGAAATATTCACCCTACACTTAAAATATACTTAAGGTGTGCAAATATCTATTTTATGATTAGTGATATGTCAATCAAAACAATAAAAACACATAACACACAAAAACAAATTTAAAATCACACAAATATTAACTAATAATTTAATTTTCTAAAAAAATAAAATCGAATTCCCCGGCAACGGCGCCAAAAACTTGATGTGTTTTCAAACATACATATAAAATACCCAGAAACGGCACCAAAAACTTGGTGCGTTACGTGTGTATATATGATATTAGCAATTGGTTTTCACATTAGTTTTACATTTCTGAACAGGGAAATACCATGTATGAATAGAACAACACAATTAGGCAAGTGTACCTAATCGGTTGTAGTATAGTAATGGTAAATCCGGGTTCTCGAACCCAAGGGAAAACGGAAATTTTTAAGTTAAGAAAATCAATTATTAATTAACAATTATTCAAGCAAACAGTAATTAAAAATGGGGGGGGTTTGAGAGAATGCATTGACTCGTGTCAAGAGACAACACAAAAGTTTATTAGAATCGGAAAATATAAATATAAATTACAAAACATAAAAGTAAACATTTATACTTAGATTCGATTCAACCATCTAGTTATGTTTGGTATGATATTAGTGCAATGGATATTGAAAGTTAAATATCGATTTCTAGAGTGATTAGATGTTTTGGTCCAACTACCTAATCCTATGATTATAAGGTCATTAATGGCAATGGTCATGCTATTACATATTCCAAATAATCATGCATTGGTTCGTATCATACAAGATTCATTCGAGTTTTTGATCTCAATGGTCATGAAAATCAAAATGGTTTGTACAGATTGGTCCTCTAGTATAAACTTGCCATACACATTTAAGTTTCTACCTTCGTGACTTAACCCTAGGATTTGGTCCATCACTAGTCATATCTGTCTAATGGTCATAGCACAATTATGATAAAAGTCATATAGTCAGATTGGTCCTCTAGACTAAAATAACTCAGCAATAAGTCCAAAAGGAAGGTACCTTAACATATACGATAGTCAAATGAATTATGCAAGATAAAATATAAAACGTTCAATATCCGATAAATAACAATCAAATCATAACTAGATAGTATTCAAATCTAAGTAATGAATAATGCAGATAACAAATATAACATGATCTGAAGAATACGGCCTAGGAAATCATAGTAGAATGCTAAACATATATAAAGCAAACCGAATGAAGTCCCGGCCGAACATTCTTCAAGCTCTCGATTCCATCCGCACCGTACCAGTTGGCAAACTGCCGAGTTTGAGGTTTTGTATCGTGTTTCTGGAGGTGTAGATGTGAAGGTTGATGTCCAAAAGAAGAGGAGAAGGCCTCAATTTATAGTCCTGGCCAGAGGAGATCGCGTCGCGATCATATGGGTGGTCGCGTCGCGATGTGCAGCGTAGTGCGTTTCTCAGTTGGCCACTACCCCGACTCAGTGGACCGTGGTTGGTGGGTCGGGTCGCGATCCAAATGGTGGTCGCGTCGCGATCGAGTCGGGTCGCGATTTCCTATTCGTGTCGCGATCTTAATGTCAGCAAATCGTCACGCGTTTGTCAGCAGATTGGGTCGCGATCCGTAAGGAGATCGGGTCGCGATATGACTCCTGTTGGACTTTTTTTCTTCGTTTTAACGCCCAGAATACGCTTTCTTTAGCTCTTTGCTTCCCGATGGATCTTTTACTCCTTTTGTTCAATTTTAGGCTCGTATTCAGCTCCTTCTTTATCCACAAAGCCATTTTTCCTATGTTTTGGTAATTTAAATGTATAAGTACCTTTTATCTTGATATCATACCAAAAACACGTGTTTAGGCACTCGATATTGCCCGAAATTTATGTATAAATGAGGCAATATCAGGTGTCCAACTTGCAAACAGACCCCACAAGGTCGGACTGGTGGTTGTGCATTTCTTTCTTTTGTAAGAAGTAAAACCGCTTTGGTTAGTTTGGATATTTGTTTTTCGATTTGAGGAGTATTTACTTCTTTCACTTCTCGTCGTGGCACATCCGTGTACCATTCATCTTCTTGAATCATGTGCTTAGAGTCTTCGGTCATGGTGTTAATTAATTCCCGAATCTGAGTCGGGGTTTTATTAGTAATCGATCCTCCGCTTGAAGCATTCAATAATCGACAATCCCATGACGATAACCCTTCATAAAAATATTGAAGTAGTTGATGATCGGTGATACCATGCTTGGGGCATCGAGCGCACAACCTTTTGAATCGTTCCCAGTAGCTGTGTAGGGCTTCCCTCTTTTGTTGTTTGATACCGATAATCTCTATGCGAAGGGCAGAGGCTTTCATTTTGGGGAAGTACTTGTCTAGAAACATGCGGGCTAGCTCATTCCACGTGGTGACGGATCCAGGTGGCAAGTAATAGAGCCAGTCTCTAGCGGAGTCTTGAACAGCGAAGGGGAATGCCCTTAGCCTGATATGGTCTTCGATGACGTCATGTGGTTTCATGCCGGTGCATACCATATGGAATTCCTTCAAAAATTTGTGAGGGTCTTCGTTCTCGACCCCTCTAAAGGTTGGAAAGAGATGGATTAGACCAGATCGAAGTTCGAAATTGGTCATGGCAGGATATGTGATGCAAAGGGGTTGTTGGGAAACATCTTGTGTTGCCCATTGGCGAAGGGTTTGTTCGGGCGCTGCCATGATGATAGGTGGGTGAATAGGAGTTGGAGATGGTGGTGAGGTGGTTTCGGTATAGGTTTCGCTAGATGTAGCTTCGGTTGATTGAGTTTCTGTGGTGGAAGGAAATGTAGAAGTTTGGGAAGCGGTTTGCTTCTTGCGAAGTGTAGCTTGCTTCCTTAGGCTTCTGGCAGTCTTTTCATTCTCCTTGTCAAGTGCAATTGGTGTACCTGTATGAAGAAATCTTGGTATAAACGTTAGTATTGTCGTGTCCCCGGCAACGACGCCAATTTGTTAAGGGTGTCAATCCCTAACAAATAAGATCGGAAATGAATCCGACCAATCACTGCTGTTATGCACTGGATTAGAGTACAGGGCAAGCAGGGTCGAACCACAAAGACACGGGATATAAAATTTATGTCTACTTAGTATAAAATACTAAGTATGATGTAAAGGGGGGGGGGGGGAGTTTCAATAACAAATAATGATAATAAAATGCAGAGACATGCAAATAGTAAACTTTGACGAAAATCAATAATAAAAAGGCCTAGTCCCGAGTCTTCGATGCTCAATGTAATAGAATGAATCCGGCTGACGTGCTTGAGAATACAATTCCAAGTTGGCTTTTGAAAATCATAAAATATAATCTTTATGATAATAACTTGCTAAAATATTTAGATAAAGGTCCGCTTATTACCTAAACCTAGTTCCAATTTACCCGACCTAAGGTCCGCTTATAGGCTGAATGCAGAAACCGCATAAGGTGTGGAAGTACCAATCAATGTCCAATTTTTCGCGTCTGCTGGGAAGTGTGTAAACATATGACCAAATTCTAAACAAGGAATCGGGCGCTTGTTTTTGTTACCAAACATCGACTGTGCTAAGCGATTAGGTGCCTCACACAATCG
>CM042015.1:15726997-15798060 GCA_023525715.1 Cichorium intybus | reverse complement strand
TGACATACTGTGTGACTCATTCATCACAGAATTATCCATCAGTAAACACCTACGAAATCTATTTTTGAAGATTCATGATGGATAATTGGCAGACACCATTACCGACACAATACTGATGGACACTTTTAGTGACAAATTTCTAGTGACAGTATTACCGACCTAACTTGACAACCTGCCTTTTATCTATTTTCGACACAAAACCGATGAGTTCTTTTCTCGATGGGATACCAAGAAATTTCTTTTTGTAACAGTGTTTATGAAACCTTTTCTATAAGTAAAAATGCAATTTAAAAAAATAGAAAAAATACATTTTTTCAGCCTAAAAAGCAGAAAAACCCAATGGCTGTTACCATTATCAAACACGGTCGCATGGTAATTCCTCTAGTGGGGCATCGACCTTGTCGGCACTTTCCTATAAGAACGAGGAAGAGTTAAATACTTAGTTATGGTAGTGGATTATATACTTCACTAAATGGGTTAAAGCAGAACTATTGGCCACCATTATTGAGATAAAAATAATCAAATTCATGTGGAAGCACATAATAACATGATTCGGTATCCCTCATACACTAGAAAGTGACAACGACACACAATTTGATGAAAACCCCAAGTGGGACTTATGAAAGGACAATGACATCAAACATAGATTCACTTTTGTTGGACGCCCTCAATATAATGGACAAAAGAGGTCACTTACAAGAAAATCATCTTCGAATTGAAGGAGCGCATAGGCAAAGCCAAAGGCAGATTGATAGAGGAACTACCAAGCATCATATGATCTCAACAAATCTTGAGGGTCTGAGGTAGTCATCCCAATAAATCTTGAGCTCACAACACAACGAGTGGGATAAGTGCGATGAAGGCCAAATAGAAGCTGATATATGAACAAATTTAGACCCCCTTAACGAACGACCCGATATAGAAAAATTAAGACAGGTGGCATACAAGTCCCAACAAACAATACCAAAATTGTCTGGTCTGAGACACTATATTTAAAATCAACAACCTAGTCTTGTGAAGCCAACCATGACCAACCACAAGGCAAGTTTGGCCCCAACTAAGGGCTATACCGAGTGAAAGAAGTTACTAGAGTGGCTTATATATGCTCGAACATCTTGATGGACAAGAAATGCCAAGAACATAAAATATCAAAAATATAAAGCAATTTCATTTTATGAATGACTATCATGCTTATTATCATCTTCTACATTAAAAACACGCGTTTTTATTGAAAATTCTAGACGCTACTACCAAATAACATCAGGGTACACAAAAACTTTAAGTATAAACTCACATACGGATACTTAAACACAAACTACCGCATGGTAACTTGGTTAGGGAATAAAACATGCCCCTCCCTAGTCTCTTCTAGTAATGGCAGAGGAACGCAAGTTGCATTCCAGTTAATGTTGGCACTTAAAGTCTCCCATAAACCTTCTATAAGCCTATTCCAATAATGTAACCAAAAAAAAGTGTATGGATTAAATCCATTCCAACATGATTGTACTGACTCCACCTTAGTACTAATACAACTAAGCGTGTTTCATGTCAACAGTATCAATTATACGGTAGTCGATAGAAAATATATCACAAATAAATTTTTAACGATCATTCAGATAACAAGAAAAAAAATAATAGTACTTCCATTCCGACAAATGTTATTTTACAAAAAAAAGTTCAAAACAGATTCCAAAACCAATGCATTACTTTCCTTTGCATCTGAATTATACAACACTTCACATATCTACTACTTAAACAGAGGACGTGATATATCGTTTATGTGAATGATTGACTTCATAAAGCAAAAAAGAAAACAAATAATTCATATGGGCCCCACATGAATAGTAATCAAAATCAAAATCAAATTGAACATCTACACGTTGAAAATTTTGAACGATGAATTTTTCTCCAACTGCATACGGCGTTCACATTTGTTTTTTCAACAATCACGGAAATATTTCGGCCATTCATCCCTATAACTTTGATGAAAGTTTATACTCGCCTGATGTGCTAAATGGCCTTAAACTATCAGGTTTGCCAAATCATAGGCTGGTACTGAAAGTCGGTGTTCCAGTTATGTTATTGAGAAATATTGATCAAAAAAATGGTTTATGTAACGGAACCAGACTACAGGTGATATCATTGCGTAATCGTGTTATTGAAGCACAAGTCATATCTGGAACTAATACTGGAAATCGCGTATTTATTCCAAGAATGAGTTTGACGCCTACAGACAAAAAGATTCCTTTCAAGTTTCAAAGAAGACAATTTCCACTTGCTGTATGTTTTGCAATGACCATAAATAAAAGTCAAGGACAATCACTATCCAAGGTTGGTTTATTTTTAAAAGAACCAGTTTTCACACATGGTCAGCTCTATGTTGCATTATCCAGAGTTAAAAGTAGACAAGGACTTAAACTACTGATTTTAGATAAAGACGGTAAAATTACAAATAGGACATCAAATGTTGTATACAAAGAAGTATTTCGAGCTTTTTGAATTATTATTACGTCTTTTATTATTAGCATTATTCTTTTATTATTTTTGGTACTTATTATTCATTCTAATCATATTTTATTTAAACATAGCGTTCGTAAATCCTATCTAAAACCAGCAAAAATTATCATATAATATAAAATATCAAAATAACAAAAATTCACAAATGACAATTTTATCATCTGCAATATTGATATTTTTCATATTATTTTTAATATATTTTTTAATCAACCCGTGTATTACACGGGTTTCTAACCTAGTATATATATATATATATATATATATATATATATATATATATATATATATATATATATATATATATATATATATATGTATATATATATATATATATATATATATGTATATATATATATATATATGTATATATATATATATATATATATATATGTATATATATATATGTATATATATATATATATATATATATATATATATATATATATATATATATATATATATATATATATATATATATATATATATATATATATATATACTATACTATAAACCATATATAAATTACAACCTCTCTAAGCACAAATGTCTTAATTTTTAAGACTGTACAAATTGTAATACACGAGACACAACTTATGATACGTATTGTACAATTTTGTTATGCACAAACTAAAATCTGAATGGAAGGAAGCGAACATTTTCATACGGATAGATTGGGATGTAATGCTGGCCATCGATCCCTCTCTACAATCGTATGGTTGTTATTCTCCTAAATACATTTCACGTGGATCGGATGTTTCATATGAATCCCTTTAATACCCTCTTCTTCTCTCTTTCAAAAACCCTAATGTCATCCTCGATCCCCATCACCTCTCTATGCTGCCATCTGCAAAGTTTACACCCACCACTCGCTATCGTCATCTACTTCTGTCACCACAATCCACCACACCACCGCCACTCCCTCTGTTACGAGTAAAGATGAGTTACCCCAAAGACCCCATCGCCATCGTAATCCGGTCTTCACAGATCTGTCTTTTGTTTTCAGAAACGGTTTCGCTACTCACCACCATCGCCATCGCCATCGTCATCCGCTACTCACTACATATATGTCTTTCGTTTTCGTTACTCACCACCATCGCCATCGTCATCCACTTCTGTCACCATAATCCACCACACCACCGCCACTCCCTCTGTTACGAGTAAAGATGAGTTACCCCAAAGACCTCCAACGAATCAAGTTTCCGCCTTCACCAACAGCATCAGGAACCGAGTTTATGACATTTTTAGTTTAAAATCCACATGTTGGTTTCTGCATCTAAAAGCCCTGTCCAGCTCCTTTCCACAACATCATGCCCGTAATCCCCTTTTCTCCTTCTCTTTGAAGCCTTCAACGAGTTGAACACCATCGAGAAGAGGAAACATCAAAACCGATATATGTGTTACAAAGATTTGTATAGATAATGATTTCGTATTACTTTTTGAATGTTTGTATAAAAGGCTTGGATTTGTGTTTAATATAGATACAGGAACTGGATTTGTGTTTACAAGTTTTTGTACTTTTGTTGGTTCCATTCCTAGATATGCTATTGTAGGGGTTTTCTTTGCAGGACCCAGAATTGAGAAGACGAAGAAAAATCAAGATATCCACTACTACTTCAAAGATTATAAGGTTTTGTTCGATAATTTCTATTTTTATTTTCAATTTTTTATTTTGATTTTTGGGTTTTGCTCAGTTTATTGGTTTGTTCTACATATGTGTTTTACATTTTGCAGATATTGTTCGATTTACTGTATTCTACTTTTTTTTTTACCATATACACATATTTCAATATCGCATTCTGCTTCCCTAACATATGTCTAATTTTGTTCTTGTGTCTAATTTTCTGAATCATGGATAACAAACAGGGTATTTCCACCTTTTGGAGTTACTGGTATATAATTGGTATGTTTTATTTTATATACTCTATTTCTTCAATTTGAAATCTTAAACTGCGATGGCTAATTGAAGTTTTTTCTATTTGTTATGATGAAAAGATTGGAGTCTCCACTTTTGTGTTCTCTGGTATAAAAGGGTACCGGAGGTGGTAAATGGTTTGGTTGGTTTCTAGACGAACACACCAATAATATTTAACTAACACATGCATAGATAGAGTTTTGTCATGTAAAGAAGCAAACTGAATGCTTGGAAGTTTTAAATTCAAACCAATGGTAGTCTTGATGTCAATTTTCTTTTTTTAGTATAAAACATGATCCTCATTGTTTTTATATGTTTATGATCTTAGGCTGAGTGTCCGAATTTAAAGAACAAAATCTACAAATTTGGGAAGCTTCTAGCGGCGCTAAATGTTCCAATTTAAAGGTACATCTAATAATTATGGTTTTGCCCTTACTGGATTCACATTAGCTAATAGTATAACAGTGTAACATAATGATGCCAAAGTAGCATGCTATAATAAATATAGATTCATATAATCGATATTATTTATTTGGAATAAGCACCGAAAGGTTGATTGTTATAGATCTGTGTTGCACTATTTATGTTTGATTTTTTCATATCCAGATTGTTAATGATTTTATGTTTGATGTGATTTGGATCTACAAATAAATGACTTAGAAACACAAAAACTCTAATTACCAAATTTTTGTTTTGCTTTTCATATATAATGTTTAGATGTTAAATCCTAAAAGATGCAAAAAAAATTGTTGTTCAATAATTTATTTACTGATTTGTATATTTTTCTATGTGTATTAGTAAGATGTTCGTTATTTATTTAGTTGTTATTTGACAAAAAGAAATCTGGTTTACTATATCAGCTCTAAGCCTCTAACAAATGTTCATTTTCTTTTATATATTGAAACTTTTAATTTAATCGTCCAATTTACATTGAGTTGTGAATTGATACCGTTCACTTGCAATATTAATATTATGTAATAATACATCATAATATAAATGTACTGCCATTCTAATATTTAACCTCCTTTTATGGTTTGATGTGAATTTTTTCATAAACAAATTTTAAAAAAAATCTAAATTATACGATATCTTTTGTATAAAAGGGAAGGGCATCAACCTTTCTATCTCTACACTCTTTTTCCAACACATTTTTTTGAAATCATACTAATAATTTCATTGTTAAATTTGAATAATTTGAAAATTCTGAACATTTGAATAATTTTGAAAAATTGAATATTTTGAATTATTTGAAAATTTTCAAAATTTGAAAATTTGAAAATTTTGAATAATTTGATAAGTTTGAAAATTTCGGAAATTTGAAAATTTTGGAAATTTTGGAAATTTGAATAATTTTAAAAGTTTGAAATTTTGAATAATTTGAATACTTTTGAAAAGTTTGTATCATTTGAAAAAATTTCGAAATTTGAAATTTGAAATTTGAAAATTTTGAATAATTTGATAAGTTTGAAAATTTCAAAATTTTGAATAATTTTAAAATTTTTTAATTTTGAATAATTTTAAAAGTTTGAAAATTTTGAATAAATTGAAAAGTTTGAAAAATTGAATGATTTTGAAAATTTTTGAGATTTGAAAAGTTTGAAATTTTTGGAAATTTGAATAATTTGAAAAATCTGAAAATTTGAATAATATTGAAAAGTTTAAAAATTTTCAAAATTTGAAAATTTTGAATAATTTGATAAGTTTAAAATTTTCAGAAATCTGAATAATTTGAAAATTTTTAAATTTGAATAATTTTAAAAGTTTGAAAATTTTGAATGATTTTAAAAGTTTGAAAATTTGAATAATTTTGAAAAGTTTGAATTATTTGAAAATTTTCGAAATTTGAAAATTTTGAATAATTTGAGTTTTTTTTTTTTCTGAAATTTCATTTAATCATGTTATTATCTTTTTTATGTATTGCAAATTAACTTGTGATGTCTCAACTCAACCGGACTCTATTAAGTTGTAAAGTCGAATAAAATTCTGTATATTTTAATTAAATTGGTGTATATATAATAATTTTAGAAAATATTATTTAAAGTTACACCAAGTTGCATTAATATCTTTTATTTTATTCATATTTATACAATCAAACAAATTAGAGTCGATATTACAAGTTTAACTACTCCAAGGCATAGATTAAATCCATAAACTCAAGCTCGATATTAAAGACGTAGATAAAAAAAAATTAATCGTTAAAGGAAAACTATTCAATGCATTTACCACCACCACCCCTCCCCTAATATGCATTGTGCGGGTCCCTGCCTTAATACAAATTAATCCCCGGACTCGGTTAATCATCCAACTACTACATAGAGACTTTTACAAACTTCATACTTTAAACCAAAATAAAAAAACGTACATATAATAACTGATAGCGTGCCATCTGGCAACCGCTAACGCGCCTTCCAGCGCACTACTTGGGGATCCCAAACTCGCCAACCGCTGGAAGTTCCCCGCCAGGAAGTCCTTTCCAGCCAACGGAGGTTTCGCCCTGGAGAAATTTTATGTTTGATGTGATTTGGATCTACAAATAAATGACTTAGAAACACAAAAACTCTAATTACCAATTTTTTGTTTTGCTTTTCATATATAATGTTTAGATGTTAAATCCTAAAAGATGCAAAAAAAAATTGTTGTTCAATAATTTATTTACTGATTTGTATATTTTTCTATGTGTATTAGTAAGATATTCGTTATTTATTTAGTTGTTATTTGACAAAAAGAAATCTGGTTTACTATATCAGCTCTAAGCCTCTAACAAATGTTCATTTTCTTTTATATATTGAAACTTTTAATTTAATCGTCCAATTTACATTGAGTTGTGAATTGATACCGTTCACTTGCAATATTAATATTATGTAATAATACATCATAATATAAATGTACTGCCATTCTAATATTTAACCTCCTTTTATTGTTTGATGTGAATTTTTTTCATAAACAAATTTTAAAAAAAATCTAAATTATACGATATCTTTTGTATAAAAGGGAAGGGCATCAACCTTTCTATCTCTACACTCTTTTTCCAACACATTTTTTTGAAAGCATACTAATAATTTCATTGTTAAATTTGAATAATTTGAAAATTCTGAACATTTGAATAATTTTGAAAAAATTGAATATTTTGAATTATTTGAAAATTTTCAAAATTTGAAAATTTGAAAATTTTAAATAATTTGATAAGTTTGAAAATTTCGGAAATTTGGAAATTTTGAAAATTTGAATAATTTTAAAAGTTTGAAATTTTGAATAATTTGAATACTTTTGAAAAGTTTGTATCATTTGAAAAATTTTCGAAATTTGAAATTTGAAATTTGAAAATTTTGAATAATTTGATAAGTTTGAAAATTTCAAAATTTTGAATAATTTTAAAATTTTAAAATTTTTTAATTTTGAATAATTTTGAAAGTTTGAAAATTTTGAATAAATTGAAAAGTTTGAAAAATTGAATGATTTTGAAAAGTTTGAAAATTTTTGAGATTTGAAAAGTTTGAAATTTTTGGAAATTTGAATAATTTGAAAAATCTGAAAATTTGAATAATTTTGAAAAGTTTAAAAATTTTCGAAATTTGAAAATTTTGAATAATTTGATAAGTTTAAAATTTTCAGAAATTTGAATAATTTGAAAATTTTTAAATTTGAATAATTTTAAAAGTTTGAAATTTTTGAATGATTTTAAAAGTTTGAAAATTTGAATAATTTTGAAAAGTTTGAATTATTTGAAAATTTTCGATATTTGAAAATTTGAAAATTTTGAATAATTTGAGTTTTTTTTTCTGAAATTTCATTTAATCATGTTATTATCTTTTTTATGTATTGCAAATTAACTTGTGATGTCTCAACTCAACCGGACTCTATTAAGTTGTAAAGTCGAATAAAATTCTATATATTTTAATTAAATTGGTGTATATATAATAATTTTAGAAAATATTATTTAAAGTTACACCAAGTTGCATTAATATCTTTTATTTTATTCATATTTATACAATCAAACAAATTAGAGTCGATATTACAAGTTTAACTACTCCAAGGCATAGATTAAATCCACAAACTCAAGCTCGATATTAAAGACGTAGATAAAAAAAATTAATCGTTAAAGGAAAACTATTCAATGCATTTACCACCACCACCCCTCCCCTAATATGCATTGTGCGGGTCTCTGCCTTAATGCAAATTAATCCCCGGACTCGGTTAATCATCCAACTACTACGTAGAGACTTTTACAAACTTCAAACTTTAAACCAAAATAAAAAACGTACATATAATAACTGATAGCGTGCCATCTGGCAACCGCTAACGCGCCTTCCAGCGCACTACTTGGGGATCCCAAACTCGCCAACCGCTGGAAGTTCCCCGCCAGGAAGTCCTTTCCAGCCAACGGAGGTTTCGCCCTGGCGAAATCTCTCCTGGAGAAATTTTATGTTTGATGTGATTTGGATCTACAAATAAATGACTTAGAAACACAAAAACTCTAATTACCAATTTTTTGTTTTGCTTTTCATATATAATGTTTAGATGTTAAATCCTAAAAGATGCAAAAAAAATTGTTGTTCAATAATTTATTTACTGATTTGTATATTTTTCTATGTGTATTAGTAAGATATTCGTTATTTATTTAGTTGTTATTTGACAAAAAGAAATCTGGTTTACTATATCAGCTCTAAGCCTCTAACAAATGTTCATTTTCTTTTATATATTGAAACTTTTAATTTAATCGTCCAATTTACATTGAGTTGTGAATTGATACCGTTCACTTGCAATATTAATATTATGTAATAATACATCATAATATAAATGTACTGCCATTCTAATATTTAACCTCCTTTTATTGTTTGATGTGAATTTTTTTCATAAACAAATTTTAAAAAAAATCTAAATTATACGATATCTTTTGTATAAAAGGGAAGGGCATCAACCTTTCTATCTCTACACTCTTTTTCCAACACATTTTTTTGAAAGCATACTAATAATTTCATTGTTAAATTTGAATAATTTGAAAATTCTGAACATTTGAATAATTTTGAAAAAATTGAATATTTTGAATTATTTGAAAATTTTCAAAATTTGAAAATTTGAAAATTTTAAATAATCTGATAAGTTTGAAAATTTCGGAAATTTGGAAATTTTGGAAATTTGAATAATTTTAAAAGTTTGAAATTTTGAATAATTTGAATACTTTTGAAAAGTTTGTATCATTTGAAAAATTTTCGAAATTTGAAATTTGAAATTTGAAAATTTTGAATAATTTGATAAGTTTGAAAATTTCAAAATTTTGAATAATTTTAAAATTTTAAAATTTTTTAATTTTGAATAATTTTGAAAGTTTGAAAATTTTGAATAAATTGAAAAGTTTGAAAAATTGAATGATTTTGAAAAGTTTGAAAATTTTTGAGATTTGAAAAGTTTGAAATTTTTGGAAATTTGAATAATTTGAAAAATCTGAAAATTTGAATAATTTTGAAAAGTTTAAAAATTTTCGAAATTTGAAAATTTTGAATAATTTGATAAGTTTAAAATTTTCAGAAATTTGAATAATTTGAAAATTTTTAAATTTGAATAATTTTAAAAGTTTGAAATTTTTGAATGATTTTAAAAGTTTGAAAATTTGAATAATTTTGAAAAGTTTGAATTATTTGAAAATTTTCGATATTTGAAAATTTGAAAATTTTGAATAATTTGAGTTTTTTTTTTCTGAAATTTCATTTAATCATGTTATTATCTTTTTTATGTATTGCAAATTAACTTGTGATGTCTCAACTCAACCGGACTCTATTAAGTTGTAAAGTCGAATAAAATTCTATATATTTTAATTAAATTGGTATATATATAATAATTTTAGAAAATATTATTTAAAGTTACACCAAGTTGCATTAATATCTTTTATTTTATTCATATTTATACAATCAAACAAATTAGAGTCGATATTACAAGTTTAACTACTCCAAGGCATAGATTAAATCCACAAACTCAAGCTCGATATTAAAGACGTAGATAAAAAAAAATTAATCGTTAAAGGAAAACTATTCAATGCATTTACCACCACCACCCCTCCCCTAATATGCATTGTGCGGGTCTCTGCCTTAATGCAAATTAATCCCCGGACTCGGTTAATCATCCAACTACTACGTAGAGACTTTTACAAACTTCATACTTTAAACCAAAATAAAAAACGTACATATAATAACTGATAGCGTGCCATCTGGCAACCGCTAACGCGCCTTCCAGCGCACTACTTGGGGATCCCAAACTCGCCAACCGCTGGAAGTTCCCCGCCAGGAAGTCCTTTCCAGCCAACGGAGGTTTCGCCTTGGCGAAATCTCTCCTGGAGAACTACACTCCAGCTCACTAACGACGTATTCGCTGGAACGACCAGCGTGAACTGTACTTGGCGCCATGCTCCTCGACCTACGCGTGGCGCCCAGGTCTGACACAGATCGTGCGCGCCCCATCCGGCCGGTTTGTACCAATAGGGGCGCGGCGAAGGACAAAGGTCGTACTGCCAACGGACGACTTGGTCCTCTCCTGCCACAGCAAAGATCTTGTCGGCCATAGCCAGACTGGGAAAGACGTATAAAAGCCCCTGGAGGGCACCCGGTAAGTGGATCGAAACCATTATACTCTAAACACATACTATACACTTACTAAACCCCTCCGGAGATCTAACTTTGGCATCGGAGCATTTTCCCGGGACCTCCTCCCGGAGAACGGCTAACGTTGCCATTCCTTTTGTGATTGTGGTCGCAGGTCAAACCCAGGACGACCAGAATCACCCGTGAAGTGAGAATCAGACGAAAGAAGGGCTGATATCGCATCAATAACTTACAAAAAACTATCACCGTAATCCATATTTACCGTCTGTCTAAAGGAAACAAATACTCCGCTTGAGAAACAATTCTTCAAAATGAACACATCAAATTCACGTAAAATGATACAAATGTCGCATTTTAAATGATATTTGTATATACATTGCATATTCTTCTTAATATGGCATGTTTCCGAAATTAAATAGCCGAAAGAAAATTACTCGATGAATTTTACTTTTGTTGAAAAGTGGAACGTTTTGCTCGTGGACCATTTTGGATGATTTTCTTAAAACTCTATTTTCTAAATGATGCATATTCTCAAATTGCATTAGTTAATCTCCCACCAGTTATTAAACTTTGCAGTTTTTTTTGTTTCTTTTTTAAAAAAATCGAATCGAACTGTTTGGTGCTTGCCCCTAACAATTTGTGTCCCGCAAAATATCCCTATAGTTTCATTGCAAAATATCCCTATAGTTTCAAACCGATTTCTAAAAGTTTTTCCCATTTTTGGTCCCACACTCTCGGGTATTTACCGTCCCCTATATCGTTGGAAAGGAAATCAATCGCCCAAAAAGAAATTAATCACTCTCATATTCGCCAACTCCCCTCCCATCTGCAACCTAAAACCTAAAAAGTAATTGCCGAAACGAAACTATATGCCGCCGCCGCATTGCGCGGGTACGCAGCTAGTGTATATATATATATATATATATATATATATATATATATATATATATATATATATATATATATATATATATATATATATATATATATATATATATATATATATATATATATATATATATATATATATATATATATATATATATATATATATATATATATATATATATATATATATATAGTGAGGCTCTATGTATTAAAAAGAAAAGAGAGATATATATTTTTCAGTTCCAAATCTTGTAACCTCCTCATTTTTCTCAGATAGTGATTATCATCGGTTGTGCCCATGGTTTTTTCCCGAAAGGGTTGTTCCACGTTAAATCATTGTGTCCACATTTATTTTTCTTTATCGTATTATTTTTTATTTTATTTTATTGTCGATATTATTATACATAACAAGTGGTATCAGAGCCACGTTGTTTTCTATACTCATTCTCAATTTATTGAGTATTATATCGACATGGCTACTTTGAAATACGATATTCCATTGTTGGATCGAGATACAAGATTTTCATTATGGCAAGTAAAAATGCGAGCTGTATTGGCTCAGTTGGACCTTGATGATGCTCTGTTAGGCCGAGACAAAATGCCTGCGTCTTGGTCAGATGAAGAAAAGGATCGTAAAGATCGTAAGGCTCTCTTTCATATCCATCTTCATTTATCTAACAATATTTTGCAGGAAGTTATGAAAGAATGTACTGCCGCCGCTTTATGGCTAAAATTGGAACAAATTTGTATGACCAAAGATCTCACAAGTAAGATGCACCTTAAAAAAAATTATTTTCGCTTAAGATGCAAGAAGGTGGATCGTTGCTGGATCATCTTTCGACATTTAAAGAGATCATCACTGATCTTGAAGCTATGGAGGTAAAATATGATGAAGAGGATTTGAGTTTAATTCTTTTAAGTTCTTTGCCTAGTTCTTATTCAAACTTTAGAGATACCATATTATATAGTCGTGATACTTTAACACTTTACGAAGTTTATGAAGCTTTGCATGCAAAAGAAAAGATGAAAGATATGGTATCCACTGAAGGTTCAAGTTCTAAAGGAGAAAGTCTTGCAGTTCGTGGCAGACCAACAGATAAGAATGATTCCAAAGGCAAGAACAAAAGAAATTCCAGAAGCAAATCTAGATCCATACATTCCAAGTCATGCAACTATTGCAAAAAGGAAGGACATGATATCTCTGAATGTTACAAGTTGAAGAACAAGGAGAAAAGAGCTGCTAATCAAAACCCCAAACCAAATCAAGATGATGAAGGAAAAGCTACTTATGCTGCTGAAAATAATTCTAATGGAGATGTTCTTGTAGCTTTTGCAGGGATCCTAAAAATCAATGATGAATGGATTCTTGACTCAACTTGTACTTTTCACATGAGTCCAAACAGAAGCTGGTTTACAAACTATCAATCTATAGAAGGTGGCTCCGTATTGATGGGGGATAATGCACCATATAAAGTCACTGGAATTGGTTCCATTCAAATCAAGATGTTTGATGGTGTTGTCAGAACTTTGTCTGATGTTCGACACGTTCCAGGTTTGAAAAGAAACCTTATTTCTTTAAGTACTCTAGATCTTAAAGGGTACAAATATTCCGGTAAAGGTGGAGTTTTAAAGGTTTCAAAAGGCGCCATGATTGTCATGAAAGCCGATATCAAATCAGCAAACCTGTATCATCTTCGGGGTACAACAGTAACAGTTAATTCAAATGTTACTTCAAATTCATCTTCTATTTCGATACTACTAACCAATGGCATATGCGTCTTGGACATATGAGTGAACTTGGTTTGACAGCATTAAGCAAAAGAGGATTACTTGATGGCCAATGCGTTGGCAAACTGGCATTCTGTGAACATTGTATTTTTGGCAAGCACAAGAGGGTAAAATTTAACACCTCAGTACATACTACAAAAGGCATTTTGGAGTATGTATATGCTGATTTATGGGGGACCATCTCAAGAAGCATCACTAGGAGGTGCTCGTTATATGTTGACAATTATTGATGATTATTCAAGAAGAGTTTGGCCATATTTCTTGAAGCTTAAATCTGAAGCATTCTCTGCATTCAAAGAATGGAAAGTCATGGTGGAAAACCAGACTGGTAAGAAGGTCAAAAAGCTTCGCACAGATAATGGTATGGAGTTTTGTTCAAATGAATTTAATTCATATTGTAAACTAGAAGGAATTGTTAGACACTACACCGTTTCTTATACACCTCAACAAAATGGTGTAGCTGAACGTATGAACATAATCATTATTTCAAAAGCCCGTTGTATGTTATCTAACGCGGGATTATCTAAGCATTTTTGGGCAGAAGCTGCTTCTACTGCATGTTATTTAATTAACATGTCACCTTCTATTCCACTTGATAAGAAGACTCCTATTGAGGTATGGTCTGGCTCCCCAGCAAACTATTCAGATTTAAGAATTTTTGGTTGCCCTGCTTATGCTCATGTTGATAATGGAAAATTAGAGCCCAGGGCAATTAAATGTATCTTTCTTGGTTACAAGTCTGGTGTGAAAGGATATAAGTTATGGTGTCCTGAAACTAAAAAGATCGTAATTAGTATAAATGTAGTATTTAATGAATCAGCTATGCTACATAAAGATTCTTCTACTAATATTCCTGTTGAGAGTCAACAAAAGACAAGTGTGCAGGTGGAGCAATCTGTTAACTCAGAACATACACCAGAAAAAGAAAACTCTATTGATCAAAATCCATCAGTTGAGCAAGAGTCTTCTACTCCTACTCCTACTCACCAACCACAACGTTCTATAGAAACTGATAGACCTAGGAGGGTCCTTCATCCTCCCAAGAGACTGATAGAAGAAGCAAATATTGTTGCTTATGCTTTAAACGTTGCTGAAGAAATTGAAGGTATCAAAGAACCTTCAACTTATACGGAAGCCATTACTTCAAAACATTGCAACAAATGGATAACTGCCATGCATGATGAAATGGAATCTCTTGAAAAGAATGGCACTTGGGAGTTGGTGAAATTACCAAAAGAAAAGAAGCCTATCCACTGCAATTGGATTTTCAAAAGAAAAGAAGGTATTACTCCTAATGAGGAAGCAAGATTTAAAGCAAGGTTAGTTGCTAAAGGCTATAGCCAAATTCCAGGCATTGATTTTACTGATGTCTTCTCTCCTGTTGTTAAGCATAGCTCAATTCGTACTTTACTTAGTATTGTTGCCATGCATAACTATGAGCTTGAGCAGTTAGATGTCAAAACTACATTTTTACATGGTGAATTGGAGGAAGATATTTATATGGAGTAACCTGAAGGCTTCATTGTCCCTGGAAAATAGAACTTGGTATGTAGATTGAAGAAATCTCTTTATGGGTTAAAGCAGTCCCTAAGGTAATGGTATAAGAGGTTTGACTCTTTTATGCTATCTCAGAATTTTAAAAGATCATATTATGATAGTTGTGTTTATTTTAAGTCAGTCAATGGTTCATCAATATATCTGCTTCTTTATGTTGGTGATATGTTGATTGCTGCAAAAGATAAACTAGAGATAGCAAAACTGAAAGCACAACTAAGCAAAGAGTTTGAAATGATGGACTTAGGTCCAGCCAAGAAAGTTCTTGGTATGGAAATTACTCGTAACAGACAGCATGAAAAACTATACCTAAGTCAAATTAGGTATATTGAGAAAGTTCTTCAAAGATTCAACATGCATAAAACCAAGCCAGTGAGTACTCCGTTAGCTGCACATTTCAAACTGTCTTCAGCATATTGTCCAAAGACAGATGATGAAATTAACAACATGGCGAAAGTTCTGTATTCTAGTTCAGTTGGTTCTCTAATGTATGCCATGGTATGTTCTCGCCCTGATTTATCTCACGCTTTAAGTGTTGTTAGCAGATATATGGCTAACCCAGGAAAAGAGCATTGGAAAGCTGTTCAATGGATTCTTAGATATTTACGCGGTACTTCCAATGCATGTTTACAATTTGGAAGTTCTGGTGAAGGACTGGTGGGCTATGTAGATTCTGATTATGCTGGAGATTTAGATAAAAGAAGATCTTTGACAGGTTATGTCTTTACCATTGGTGGATGTGCTGTGAGTTGGAAGGCTAGTCTACAGACCACTGTTGCCTTATCCACAACTGAAGCAGAATATATGGCAGTTTCTGAAGCTTGTAAGGAAGCTATTTGGTTAAGAAATTTATTCGGTGAACTTTGTGGAGACACATCTCCTACAAAGATTTTTTGTGATAGTCAAAGTGCTATTTATCTTACAAAAGATCAAATGTTTCATGAGAGAACGAAACATATTGATGTACGTTATCACTTTATTCGAGATGTTATTTCCAAAGGTGATATTCAAGTTCAAAAGATTAGCACTCATGACAATCCGGCAGATATGATGATGAAGCCGGTTCCAGCAACTAAGTTTGAGCTTTGCTCAAGCTTGGTTGGTATGACAA
Source organism: Cichorium intybus (assembly GCA_023525715.1). Taxonomy (NCBI): domain Eukaryota; kingdom Viridiplantae; phylum Streptophyta; class Magnoliopsida; order Asterales; family Asteraceae; genus Cichorium; species Cichorium intybus. The sequence goes on along the minus strand of CM042015.1, from coordinate 15,781,697 downwards.
TCTAATTTCAAGGATTGTCGGCACACGATGATTTTATAATGAGGAGTTCTACAAGTGGAAATTCGTCTCAAGGTGGAGTTGTTTGATTACTTATTGCTTTTAAAATCAAGGTGGAGATTGTGAATGATTGGCTTCATAAAGCAAAAAAAAAAAAAAAAGAAAACAAATAATTCATGTGGCCCTACATGAATAGTAATCAAAATCAAAATCAAATTGAACTTCTGCACGTTGAAAACTTTGAACGATGAATTTTTCTCCAACTGCATACGGCGCTCACATTTGTTTTTTCAACAATCACGGAAATATTTCGGCCATTCATCCCTATATATAGGGATGATTAATTTCCAAATCAAGTTGTCCAAAACAATCTGTTATATATATATATATATATATATATATATATATATATATATATATATATATATATATATATATATATATATATATATATATATATATATATATATATATATATATATATATATATATATATATATATATATATATATATATATATATATATATATATATATATATATATATATATATTGTGAGGCTCTATGTATTAAAAAGAAAATAGAGATATATATTTTTCAGTTCCAAATCTTGTAACCTCGTCATTTTTCTCATATAGTGATTATCATTGGTTGTGCCCGTAGTTTTTTCCCGAAAGGGTTTTTCCACGTTAAATCATTGTGTCCACATTTATTTTTCTTTATCGTATTATTTTTTATTTTATTTTATTGTCGATATTATTATACATAATAGTTTATACCTAGTAGGGACATATATTCTTTGTTAGAGTCGGATCTTTAGCTCGAACAATAGACAACATAATGCAAAATAATTAAAGAACATATTATGTAACAACAACAGTAAGAACATAAGAACAATAGATGGGGAGAATGATTGATATATTTCTGATAAGCATGATTTAATCCACACGATACAAGTGAACTTACCCCTTTAATAAGTGCAAAAGATACTAGCATGGAACATGTAAAGGTTTGGTAGAAACATACACACCCTATAGTAATTATATAATAATATAATACTCTCACATATGATTGCAAAAGATCTTTAATTTCATTAAATGCAACGAGTCAAGTACATCTTTGGTAAAGACACATATTTTGAAGGTTTATTTTCTCTTCTTTGGTATCAGTACTTCCTTCACTATATCATGAATAATTAAGCTTTGGTACACAAACACTCCTCTTTGGTATTACCAAAACTTTTCCATCTAGGCTAATATTTGCTATTCTAATATTGATCTACATTAGTCATTTCTTTACATCAACAATTTCCCCTAAGTTACCTTTGCATCGAAGATCAATCTAGTAACTCTCCCATCATCTTCACCAACGCATGCCAAAACTTCCTTACACCAAATAACCAATTTATCCTTTCAATTATCTTTCCCTTTACCTCTAGTTAGGTATGCTTGGATTTTAGAATTGCATCTACTACACCTTTAAGCCAAATATTGGTACAGCGCCTCATTTGTCTTAGACGAAAGAACTTTTTCAAAATAATCTTGCCATTGCAATAAACTAGTCCAAGTTTGGGTTTATCTATAGCCTTCGAGTTCGATTCCTTCCATTCCATCAAGCTTTGTATTTACTTGATCATTTGGACCACCATCGAACTTGTATCCTAATTTACCATTTATTAATGAAAAATCATACAGAATATCTTCCAGGACGGCTTTAATATTATGCCTACATGGTATTTAAATTTCTATGCATGCATCAGCAGATCTTCCATATTCTTGTCTTTGAAATTAGCCTATGTAAACTCCAAGTGTTTATTGTCTCTCTTTCTCTCTCTCTAAGTTGTATTGAAATTTTTTGGAAAATTTGAAGCTCCTATTATTTATACCACTAGCACTACTGAGAGAGATGAAATACTAAACATTATCATTGGTATGTCTTATATGTCATATAGTCTTCATCTATTAGCTTGTGAATGGGCTCTGGAAGATTAATGAATTAATATTTGTAGTGTCTGGTGGCTTCTCGCAAAGCTCTTCATCAAATTGCTTCTAAAGATTGTGTGGTACTTTTATCCCAAGTTGCCTTTGCTTCAACTTAATCCAATCTGGAGAAAGGGATTTCAAATCTTGTTCTTCTTCTTCTTCTTTCATAATCGTCTTGTTTTTTTCTGGTCTAGCATAAAATGATGTTCCGGTGTCCTTTGGTGGGGTGTGAACTCCAGAAATTTGTTTGAATTCTTTGTATTAAAGTTTGATCGTCATTTAACGGTTGCTGTTAAATGTGAAGCCACTGGTTTGTCAATGTGGCTGCAGAAAGAAGGTTGGTGAGTCCTTGGTTGGTGAGTCCATGGTTGGTGAAGATGTTTGGTGAAATCAAATTAGTCAATTAAGGCCTTCAATGTATTCATTATTTAATGTATCACAACACCTATATATATGGGTGTAACTGCAATGTTAAAGATGTACCACACAACACAAAAAGCACAGAGCAATAAAACTCCTAGTTATCCGCCGTGGACGTAGGTCATTTTTTGAACCGAACCACGTTAAATTCTTGTGTTCTTAATTTGTGAGCTGAGTGTGTGAGTCTAGTGTTCGTATGCTAAGTGTTTCGATCCTAACAAGTGGTATCAGAGCCTTGGTATAGCTCCAGATGGTGATTTTCTGTTTTTTTGTTGAAATTTTTTTGTCTCAAAAACGATTTTGGTGTATGTCATTGGAAAGATCTCGTTCCACAGATTCCGAAAATATTTTTTTTGGATTTTTTTGACCACCGAAAGACCTCCAAATCGCCAGTCAAAGTTGGTCAAACCTCGCCGGAAAGTTGGCCAGAAAAACCAGTTCGCCGGAGAAGACGACACTGTAGCACCGGAGTTTCGCCGGAGAAGACGACACTGTAGCGGTACTGTAGCATATTTTGAAAAACAGTCCCTGAACTTTCAGAAAATTGCATTTTAGCCCCTAAACTTTCTGAAAATTGCAGTTTAGCCCCTGAACTTTCAGAAAATTGCAGTTTAGCCCCTAAACTTTTTGAAAATTTCAGTTTAGCCTCCAAACTTTCAGAAAATTGCAGTTTAGCCCCTGAACTTCAAAAAATATTGCATTTTCACCCTTTAATTTCTGAAAAAAGTGCAATTTGTCCTTTAAAATGGCAGAAGACTGTAAAATTAAAATTGAGAAGTTTGATGGAACCGATTATGGATTTTGGAAGATGCAAATTGAAGATATGCTGTATCAGAAAAGTTTGCATTTGCCTATGTTGGGCGAACAACCGGATGACATGTATGATGAAGATTGGAAGTTTTTGGATCCACAAGCCTTGGGTGTAGTTAGGCTTTCATTGGCAAAGAGTGTTGCGTATAACATTGTCAATGAAACAACGACTTATGGAGTATTTAAGGCTTTGTCCAACATGTACGAGAAGCTGTCCGCTTCAAACAAAGTGTTCCTCATCAAACAGTTGGTTAACACCAAGATGAAGGAAGGCATGTCGGTTACCGCTCACATAAACGAGTTTAACTCGATTATTTCTTGTTTAGCCTCAGTTGCAATAAAGTTTGAAGATGAAGTACAAGCGCTCCTCCTTTTATCATCTTTTCCCGACAGTTGGTCAGGCACAGTCACATCTGTTAGTAGTGCATCTGGCACTACCAAACTCACTTTCGAGAGTATTCGTGACTTAATTGTAAATGAAGATATCAGACGGAGAAGCAATGGTGAGACTTCTAGTTCTAGTTCTCTATTGCATACAGAAAGTAGAGGAAGAAGAAACGAAAGAGGACGTAATCGAGGCAGATCAAAGTCCAGAAAAAGGGGACAGTCAAAAACCAGAAAAGACATTGAATGCTGAAATTGCAAAGAAAAAGGTCACTTTAGAAGCCAATGCCCAAAACCACAAGCTGAAAAGAAAGAAGTAAACAATGTATCCTCTGAAGAATCAGGAGATTTTCTCATATGTTGTGTTGAGAATTCAGCAGAATCCTGGATTATGGATTCAGGTGCTTCTTTCCATGCCGCCTCATGCCCAGATATGGTCAAGAACCTACAAACAGGTACTCTTGGCAAACTTCGTTTGGCCGATGATCAAGTGCTTGATATTACGGGTATCGGAGACGTAGATTTGAAGACCTCCTTAGGAACCACATGGACATTGAAAGATGTCAGGGTTATTCCAAACTTAAGGAGAATGTTGATTTCAGTTGGTAAGTTGGATGATGAAGGGTTTGATGTTCACTTTGGGGATGGACAATGGAAAGTGATCAAAGTCAACTTGGTGATTGCCAAAGGAAAGAAGAAAGACACTTTATACATGGTAGAAATACATGGTGATGGTGTTCATGCCGTAACCACAAATCCGAGTCCATCTAATTTATGGCACCAACGACTCAGACACATGAGCAATAAGGGATTGAAGATGTTGGCTCAGAAAGGGAAGTTTCCAGACTTGAAGAAAATTGAAACAGAATTCTGTGAATCCTGTGTTCTAGGGAAACAAAAGCGGGTTACTTTTGTAAAGACGGGGAAGACACTGAAAGCTCAGAAGTTGGAGCTTGTTCACTCGGATGTATTTGGACCAACACCAATTTCATCTCTAGGAGGCAAAAACTACTATGTAACATTTATCGATGATTCAACACGCAAGGTATGGGTCTATTTTCTTAAAAATAAATCTGATGTATTTGATACTTTTAAGATATGGAAATCTGCTGTTGAAAATGAAACTGATTTGAAGGTAAAATGCCTGAAGTCGGATAATGGTGGTGAATACATAAGCAAGGAGTTTGTTGACTACTGTGCCAAGCAAGGGATAAAGATGATCAAGACGGTCCCAGGAACCCCTCAGCAGAATGGTGTAGCTGAGAGAATGAATAGAACTCTGAATGAAAGGGCTAAAAGCATGAGGTTGAATGCTGGTTTACCAAAGACATTCTGGGCTGATGCAGTTAACACTGCAGCCTACTTGATTAACCGTTCACCGTGTGTTCCCTTGGATTTTAAATTGCCGAAAGAAATATGGCAAGAGAAGGAAGTAAGTCTCAAACATCTAAAAGTATTTGGTTGTAGTGCTTACAGTCTGTTAAAAGATAGTGACAGGGATAAACTTGATTCAAAAACCAAGAAGTGCACATTCATTGGTTATGGGTCAGACGAAATGGGTTACAGGCTTTGGGATAATGAAAGCAGAAAGATAATCCGAAGCAAGAACGTCAGTTTTAATGAAGCTGAGTTATACAAAGACATAAACACCAAAAGTTCAGAAGTCCAGAAGGAGTACGTTGAATATGAAGGTGGTGCAATGAAGAAAGAAGCTTCAGTTGAAATCCCTGAATCTGGGGAAGATTCAACTGATAGTGGGAGCTCAGAGGATGATTCCAGAAATGACTCTGAAGATGAAGAAACCAGTCCTCCAGCTCCAGAGTCCCCAGCCACACCTCAAGTTCAACCAAGAAGATCTTCCAGAGTCATCAGATCACCACAAAGATACTCACCATCTGTCAACTACATTCTTTTGACAGAAAATGGTGAACCCCAGTGTTACTCTGAAGCTAAGAGGTTAAAAGATTCATTGCAGTGGGAGCTAGCAATGAAAGATGAAATGAAGTCGCTTGAGAAGAACAAGACCTGGCTTCTAACGAAGCTTCCATCCGGGAAGAAGGCTCTTCAAAACAAATGGGTTTTCAGGGTCAAGGATGAACATGATGGTACCAAACGATACAAAGCAGTATTAGTAGTCAAGGGCTTTCAACAGAAAGAGGGAATCGATTTCAATGAAATATTCTCTCCAGTAGTGAAAATGACCACTGTCAGACTTGTTCTCAGCATTGTAGCAGCAGAAGGTTTGCATCTAAAGCAGCTAGATGTCAAGACAGCTTTTCTACATGGTGACCTAGATGAAGAAATTTACATGACACAACCTGAGGGTTTTCAGATTAAAGGCAAAGAAAACTTGGTGTGTAAATTGGAGAATAGCTTGTATGGTCTGAAGCAAGCACCAAGACAATGGTATTTGAAGTTTGATAACTTCATGAGAAGAGTTGGTTACAAGAGATGTGACAATGACCATTGTTCTTACATCAAGAAGTTTAAGGGTTCTTATATCATTCTACTACTCTATGTAGATGATATGTTGATTGCAGGCTCAGACATGACAAAGATCAAGAAGTTAAAGAAGCAAATGTCTGAAGAATTCGAGATGAAAGACTTGGGAGCTGCAAACCAAATACTCGGGATGAGTATTTTCAGAAACAAAGAAGATGACTCTTTGACACTCTCTCAAGAGAAGTACATTGAGAAAGTGTTAGAGAAATTCAGCCTTAAAGATGCTAAGATCAGAAGCACACCTTTGGGAAGTCACTTTAAGCTTTCTAAAGTTCAGTCACCCAAATCAGATGAAGACAAGAAAGAAATGGCTAAAGTACCTTATGCATCTGCAGTTGGTAGTCTCATATATGCAATGGTATGCACGAGACCAGATATTGCACATGCAGTGGGAGTTGTTAGTCGGTTTATATCTAATCCAGGGAGAGAACATTGGGAAGCAGTTAAATGGCTGCTAAGATATTTGAAGGGGACTTCAAAAGTGGCATTGTATTTTAAAGGGAAAGATGTCATTCTAAAAGGTTTTGCAGATGTAGACCTTGGTGGTTGCAAAGACTCATACAAAAGCACTACCGGGTATGTCTTTACAGTGGGAGGCACTGCAGTGAGTTGGATGTCTAAATTTCAGAAAAGTGTTGCCCTTTCAACCACAGAAGCAGAGTATATGGCAGTTGCTGAAGCAAGCAAAGAGCTTATATGGTTGAAGAACTTTCTCGAAGAACTTGGCAAGGAACAAGTTGATTGTGCACTATTTTGTGATAATCAAAGTGCAATACACCTTGCAAAGAATCCGGTCTTCCATTCGAAGACAAAGCACATACAGCTGAGATATCACTTCATCAGAGAAAAAATTAATGATAGCATTCTGAAGTTGAAGAAGATCAAAGGAACTGAAAATCCAGCTGATATGTTGACTAAGGTTGTTACCTTAGAGAAGTTGAAGCTCTGCATAGCTTCAACTGGCCTTCAGGCTAATTGAAGAGAAGGCTAGGGTGACTAGGAAGGAGCTAAGATTGAAAGTGTTTTTTTGGAATGCACAGTTGAAGCACAGGTGAAGATTGTTCTGTGGCTTCAAGTGGGAGATTGTTAAATGTGAAGCCACTGGTTTGTCAATGTGGCTGCAGAAAGAAGGTTGGTGAAGATGTTTGGTGAAATCAAATTAGTCAATTAAGGCCTTCAATGTATTCATTATTTAATGTATCACAACACCTATATATATGGGTGTAACTGCAATGTTAAAGATGTACCACACAACACAAAAAACACAGAGCAATAAAACTCCTAGTTATCCGTCGTGGACGTAGGTCATTTTTTGAACCGAACCATGTTAAATTCTTGTGTTCTTAATTTGTGAGCTGAGTGTGTGAGTCTAGTGTTCGTATGCTAAGTGTCTCGATCCTAACAGTTGCTTCAACATATTTTTATATTTTTCACCTTCTCCTTCTCCCCCTTTTAGGGAAAAGGCTCTACATTTATCCCAAAAAAACTTCCTACATATCATCAAACTTTTCAAACATCTTCATGAACAATTCTTCCATCAGGTCACTTAGTACATCAGGAGATATGAGAACTGGAGCATCGAGTTTGTGAGTAATTCCCCTTATTTCTTCGGTGAGCTTCTCAAAGATAGTCACTAGGAGATTTGAAAATTCGATAGAATTTGCTAGGAGATTTGCGATAACCTACAACAAAACAATATTGCATTTCCTATTAAGTGTTATCAACAGACACGTGGTGTTTTGTATGATTGCTCTCTAACTTAATTGCTGCAAGCGCATCCTTAAGTTCTTCATTACTTTTTTGGATGAAGACCTTCAACTACTGCGCTTCTTTTATTAAAATATCAACTTTTTGAGCACACTGATCTATATATTTCTTTCTCTTCTCATCAAGTTCAGAAATCATTTCCTTGATCTGCACAAGTACTTCATCACTTATCATATATTCCTTTATTTTAAACTCGACAATCTTCTTCTTCAATCCTTAAACATCTTCATCCAATTCTTCTTGCCGATCTATCAATTTTAAGTCTTTCATCAATAAAAGCAAACTATCAATTTTCTTGTCCATACTTAAAAATTCTTCCCTAAATACTACAATCAAATTCTTTCTTGGCTTTAGACTTGGACGGAAGTAGTAGTGATCTTGGTTTCAATGATTGAGGTTGGTTGGTGGAGTGGTGGGATTCAGATTTTTCATCCAACACATAAAGTTTCAAGGATACTTATCGATTTGTCTTATTCCGTCATCCTTTGAGAATTTTCTGAGAATTCTGCATTTTCTCCCATTTCTTTCTGACGTCATTCATCAAGCCTTTCTTTCTTTTGTAAGGCTTCCAACTCTTTCATTGCTTCTCGAATGTTGACTTTTGTAGAGTGCATCAATTTAGAGATATCATATGGGACACCATATACATGCTTTCTCATATAACCATTTCTCAATTATAATCATTCTTTCCTTTGTCACTTTCTTTTCCAATTCAACCTCTGTACTATCAACTTTCAGATTCCTTTAATTGATCAAGGCTTCCATCTTTCGACGGAAATCAAAGGGAATAGTAGTAAAATCAAAGGGACTATTAGTAACCTCCGAAGTTCCTTGGAACCCCATTTCTAAGGATTTTCTTACCGAGATGCTAGACTCTTTACCAGATACACTTTCCTAAAAGATTGACGTAACTAGTATTACGGTAGGTCATTGACTTTTGTGGCTACCAATGAGAGGCCTCACTACTATTCTAACAGAAGGATTTAGAAAAATTCTTCACAACGAGTGTGCGGTGTAGAAAGAAATTAGAGAACCAGTCTTTGGAAATCCAAATGACACGTGATTCATTGTCCTAGGGAGCTACTTAAGACATTTTATACTTACTTCCTTTGAGAGAATGTGAATAGATATTGTGCTCTCTCACAATATGCCTTCTTTGAGATATATACTCCTTTAGCAAATAAATGGTGGTGGGTGACTTTAAGTGAATAGACATGCAGTCAATTAATGATTGAAGCCGTTTGAAAGGAAATAATATCTAGTGTGGGATGCCTTTTGGCTAGAGGGTTAGCTATAGATGTCTCCTTTCTTTCTTCTGAGTCGAACCATTTTTCTTATTTTATTGGCTTGATATCCTTCGGCGTTGGTCTCTCTTCAATACTTCCTTAGCGGCCAATTCGGCAAATTGTCTAATGTGAACACCGGACTTGGGCTTCTTTTCTAGTTGCTTGTTGCGATTTGGTTTTCTTCAATCAGTATATTCTGTTTGGAGGTCAAGGTTGTGGGTTTAAAAAAAGGATACGAGGGTATGGTTCTATACCCTCCATACCCTTAAGATGTTGGACCAGAAGCTCTAAACTTGGATTAATTAAATCAAGTATAACATGAGGCAAATAGCTAAGGGGGGCGAATGGAGTTTGGTCTTTCAATATAGCGTAAACTTTAGAGTCTTCACAACAAATATTTCCAAAGCTTTCGCACATGGAGATACTGAAGTCTAAGTGAAGTCTGGATATTCCAAGGATGTAATAACTATGTAAAAATAACATCTGAGGCTTTATTTATAATGTTGCTACCGACTTAGGATTGCGATGTGTTAGCGTCTCGGACGCGTCGCGATGGACTTATTCATCGTTATCCTCTATGTGTTGTCATTATCCTTTGTAGTGTTGTGATCTCATTTAAGACGAGTCACGTTTCTCAAGCAGATTGCCCATTTGCAGCTTTTTTTTCTTCCAAAAATGTCATAAGTCTTAAAATATCAATTCCAAACCATTAAGTGCCATTATATCTATTTTTACTCGAAAATGCAACTTTTAATACCTTGATATCGCATAAAATATATGTATAAATAAGGCGACATGATGTTGTTTCAATTACACATATATTTCGGGCATGATCCAAGTGCTTTTTTCTATGGTTTTGGTGAGATATAAAGACAAATGGTACTGATTATGCTTGGAAATAACACAATGTAGGTTAAAATACTTTGCCGAGGATATGAAAATTTGAGCGTAGGACTTGCGCTAGAGAAGGAAGAAGTAAAGCACAACAGAGAGCCACGCGATTCTTGGCAATATGCCAATACGATGCGTACATGGTGACAAGGTGATGACGACATAACGATAAACTTATGCGACCATAAAGCCAACTCGTCGCGAAGCCCCCAACACCTCTCCACTTAACTAATGGAAGCCACCAAATACTGCTCCATTCAGCGAATGGAAGCTGACAAGGAATCCACCGTTGTATCTCTACACGATGCGTCCACGGGCATCATGCGATACGTAGAATCCTGTCACCCGCACTATAAATATATACCTTCTTTATGTTTTAGACACATAGTTTACATATTATACTCTCTACATTATACATATAAGATATCAATTTAGGAGATTAATGATGAAAGGAATACTTGTAGCAAGTGTTTGAAGAATCAAGATCTTCGACATTCTCGTTAGGCTTGATTTATCATTATGTCTAGAATTTTATATATGGTTTCTTTGTGTTCCCTATCTCTAATTATGGTGTAATTTCTTGTTGCTTTCACTTATATTAGATGAACCTTTTAGTTATGATTTGATTGATATAATTTGGATATTGAAAGTCATATATATTATCATACTTGTTTAATTAAAGATCCATATGTGTTGAATAATCTTCATTTAGGACCTATTGCTAAGTTATTTCAATATAGAGGACCAACCTTATTGTGTGACCTGAATTGTATTTGTGTCGGATCATAAGAGAAGTTTGATAAATATGCTTATATGACTAGAGATGGACCAAATCCTAAGGTAGTTCATGAAGGAAGAGACTTATATGTATATGCCAAACTTACATTAGAGGACCGATCTGTTCTTATATTTTATTTTCATGACTATTGAGATCAAATAAGAATGAATATTGTATAATACGAATTTATCGCATGTTTATCTATGTACTTAATATCATGACCTCTGAGTTATTCTCCTTATAATCATAGAGTAGTTGGACCAAAACATCTAATCAAACTAGGAATCGATATCTATATTCTCAATATCTATTGCACTTTATACTAGTCAATCACAACTATTATAAGTAGCCAAATCTAAGTGAAAGCATCATCATTATTTGTTTCAATTACAATTTTCAGCCTTGCTTTATTTCAATTGTTTGTTGTTCTTTATTCTTTTGATTGAATTACTTTACCATTCCAACATAAAAGACTTTTTCCCCCATTTTAAATATTGCTTTTAAAGATTAATTGATATTGGGTTTTCTTTATTCAAAATCATACCCGTTTTCCTTGGGTTCAACAAACCTGGATTTACCAAAGCTTTTTTTTATCGACTAGGTACACTTGCAGAATTGTGTTATAATATCTAATGTTGGTATTTTTTTCTGCAATTCGTATATACATTTAAAACACAATGATATCAAAATACCTCACACTTGGACTTTGCTTCTCCTCAAGCAAACTAGAATTTACATAGGTCAGTAAAACATTTACTTCAACACATTCCACTTGCATGTAAATACAAGAAATAGTTACCAATACAAAAAATAAACTAATAAATATACCCTTTAAAAACTCATTAATTACCTGCTAACTACAAGTCATAATTTCACTTAGAACGGTGAACAACCACAGTTACTATATATGACAGCTAAAAAAAACCTAAGTATCCATTTTTATAGCATTATTTCATATATATTTATATCAGTTATTCAATTTAGGAATAATGTTAAAGCAAAAAATTTTAAAATAACGAAATAAACCTAGATGCTTGTTCATGCTTTTCGACCCCCTACCCCATAATTAATTCATACGGTGTCCCAATTGTATGTTCAATTAAAAACAAAAGAATGGTGAAAAAGAAACAGACTCTCATTTGGAGAAGGCCGACAACTGAATGATTGGACAACCAATGTAGATCTGTTGATGATAAGATACTCGGTGGCTGAACTTCTGGAAATTTAGTGTAAAAGTAGACACTATAAAATATAATGACCATATAGATGTGACATAATCATACAATACAGCTCAAGTGTCGTGGTTGATTAAAAGTATACATTGTGTCATGTGAATATAGCACGGCATCATCTTCATAAAATATAACGGTCAAGTGAGAAATAGTATTACACGACGTACCAAGATCATGGACGTGTGTTGTAAAATAATTAGAGAACTTCCATATCGTGGTCCGAATGATCAACGCGTCATGAATGGGCCAAGTACACGTCACGTTCTTCAATTAGAGAGGTTTCCTTCGTGAGTCATAAGTTCTACGTGACACGCACGTGCTTGGCATGCATCACGTAACTGTTGGTTATGTGCCCATGGTCATGACAAGTTAGCAATATTACTATATTTAGTATGGTCCTTTTGGGTTACATGCAAAAAAACGATTTAGCCAAAAGAGATCGAAAATAAACATGAGGGGCTAAGCTTATTAATATATCAATGTAAATGTATATTAATTAGAAACTACATCAAGATAAAGCATTTAAGTGTAAATATCAATAGTCTGAATTTCAAATTGTCCTTATATGCAAATGGGAAGATAGGGATGATGGGTATTATAAATACCCATCAGTGTTAACGATTTTGAAACACAACAAACGCTAAGTTCGTCACCCTCTCTCCCCACCTCTCCGACGGTCGATTTTCTTCATATACTCGGAAGATAACGTGTTAAAACTTCAAGAAAAGATATATACTTCATTAGCGGGGTGCTGAATCATTGTCTTGGGTGCGAATACATTAGAGGAGTTCTGGTTTGGAGTCCGATCATTCTAGATGCATCAAATCCGAGATCTAAAATGTATTTCTTGATCCATTTTTAGTTTAGAGTTAGAAAATTGTGAATGATTTTGTAATATGTGGTGGAATGTGATATTTGTTCCGTTGTGTTGTTATTATGTTATCTTATTCCAACAATAACATTGTCAGTAAGTTCCTTCTTGTTGGTACATTAGACTTAGCTTGTGTTAGCCAAAAATTTGCCTTGTCTCTTTCTTTTAGCTCTCCCCTGTATTGAATAGTCTAGTTCCTGAGTTTCTCAATCCCGCTTCTTGTGTGAATCACCCCACACTTGTGTGGTGACAATGCCTCTCCAAGCACAACCAGCTAGACAATTCTACAAAAATCAAAATAACCAAAAGGAGTATCACAAGGAACAATTAACATAAACATAAAAATAGAAATAAGAAACCAATAAAACATAAACCAATAACCAAATAAGCTAAACTATTTGACGTGTTCTCGTGATACTCGATAGTAGAGAGATATACACAGAGAGAGAATAGGAGAGAGTGTGGATTAAGTATTAATGTAGAAAGAGAGAGTGAAGAGATATCTTCTTTTTGGTTGGATATCAAGGGCCCACGTACCTGAGAAAGGCATGTAACGCGCGCTGCGTATGTCCAAAGCAACAACAACGATTGACCTCCATACTCTACTAATGGGAGTGGCGAGGGTTTTTCCGCCAAAATGCACCAGTGCTTAAAGTCCTTGTACGATGATGAACCGACAACAATACTCTCATATAACATATCATTTTTCATCTCTCCGCAAAAATTAATAGACAAACTCTTAACCACTATTTTTCAATGGAAATAACTGTAGGTTTTAACGTCTAGAGAACTGATTTTTCAAGTTCTTTGTATAAAAAAGTAGGTTCTAAAATTTAACTGATATCATTTTGAAATGCATTCTCTTCTTTACTCAATTGTTTTAGTATCTTCCATAATATTCAAGCTACGTATGGATAAGTACATATAAAAATACCATAAAGACAAGAACATCACATTCTTCTTCTTCATTCAGCAGAAAATACTTGACAAATATCTATCATAGAGTAAAAAAATAGATAATCAATAACAACAACTTTATTGTGATAGGTTGAATCAATACAAAAACCATAAATAACTCATCACAAAAAATTTCAGATGCAGATATAAGAATTTTTTGTAAGAACATGAAAATCTTCAAGATAAAAATGTAGTCTGGATCCTTATTCGTGTGAGCACGAGTGTGGCTTTAATACCAATTGTGAGGACCCATTTTGGCTAGCAATGTGCGAAATGATAAACATCTCAAAGATTAACGATATAAACATAAAGAACATAATATGAGTAATGTAATAATCATAAATAAAACGAGATAAAACTGATACATGAAAAACACATGTGCCAGGGAAGAGTGCCCTGGCACTTTCTCTCTCTAACCTAAAATGACTATATTATGGTGCATACATACAAATGACCATATCCCTCTTTATGTATAGGAGAGAAGGAATATGCCTAATACAAATAGAATATTCTAGCCTAGCTATCATTCATTATTGTAGACCATTTCTAGCTCCAACACATTTGACAAGGACTATAGAAGCAACAAAAACATACCGTAGAGATTGTCTGAGTTAAAAAATGAGTTAGGGACCAAGGGCGTAAATTATATCAATCAACGGGACCATTCGTGTAATTTACACTATACTGAATTTTAATTCGGTCTCTTTCTTATTATTTTAAACCAAGATTGTTAGAATGCGAGACTCGTTCTCATGTTAGCAGTATATGTGCAAGTAAGTTTGTCTATCTTATAGTTAGTGTTGTCTTGATATGAGTTGATAAAAGTGAAAGTATGGTAGCCTTTTGTTTATATTTCGATGCATAGATAAATTGTAGTGATAGGAGGTAATAAAAATCTCTTTTGTGTGTTAGACATGATCTTGAACCTATTGTGGGTGAGTTTTAGCTATGGGTGGTCTTAAACAAGAAATTGGTGGAGATATGGCTTAACAGGCGAGATAACACTGCGTTAGCGCCGCTAACTCTAAGGATAGAGATGATATGATCGGAAGTCAAGAAAAAAGGATTAAGCTTGTAAGTCGATGGTCATAACCCAAAAATCACCTACACACTCTTCAGTGGCGAATTAGCAAAAAATATCACAAAATTGATAGGGGAATTGAAGAAATGAGCTAAGGAAACTTGAATCCAACATCAAAGAAGTTTTCTTGATGATTAAATCAACAAGGTAAGTTGATTTCTTGAAGAATTTGGGGATTTTGAAACCCTAGGGGCTAGAACTCGAGATATGGGTAGATTTACTGATATATGGTGCTATAAATCAATCATAGTATAAATTCCTTAACTTGTGGCATGTCAAATTGTGAGTTATTTGGTCTGAAACTATTAAAGACTCGAGGTTTAGTTGTGTAGTGACGATAGCGTCGCTAAGTGTAAAGTTTGCGATGCTATCATTAAGATAGCGTCGCTAACCCCGTTTGACATAATGTTTTTATCTCCTATCTAGCTTGACTCTTTTGGTAAAAATTTTATTGGAATTTGTAAGGATGATTGTATGCTGGTCTATGATGTTGTACTACAGCTAAACATAATGGAAGAAGGCAAATACGAGAAGCTCGGGGGTAACTTCCGAACCAACCCTAGGTGATAATTGTATGAATGTTTTGTGGTATGATTTATGTTGTGGATGAGTAGTAAATCGCTATAAAATTTGAGTTTTTATTGAGTGTAGTCGATAACACTCTATAGCCGATATAACCGATAATTGAGATATGAGTGTAGCCGATATCACTCTATAGCCAATATAACCGATAATTGAGATATGAGTGTAGCCGATTACACTCTATAGCTGATAGTCGAGATGTGAGTGTGGCTGATCACACTAAATAGCTAAGATAGCCAAGACGAATACTAGCCGATAATGATTTTGCTTGTATAGCTGATTATACACCATAGCCGATCTTGACATGATGATTACATAACCACATAACTTAAATGTATTTTTGATTGTTTGTTGGGAGTCACACCCTATCTATTATTTGATTACTTGTTGAGCTCGTGTAGCTTATAGGTGTTGATTTTGTGCCACATGTACTGGTAGTGGAGATAGAGGAAAGAGGGTAGCAGAGGGATAGCTAGCGATGGAGCAGGATTGGCTTTTGTTGCTTTTTGGACTCACAGTGCTCTCATATGGTGCAAATTAGGGATGAACAAAAGTACCAAAGAACTGGAACCAAATTTGGATCAAAGAGGATATACAGTTCGTTCTCGGTTCTAGCTTTTGATATTTTTTGGGTTTAGTTTTTTTGATTTCAAGTCGGTTCGGTCCGATAAAAAAGCAAGAACTAGTTTAATCTTTAACAAAGAAAATTAAACATAAAACCAAACCAGAACTGAAACCGAGTTGGAATTGATATGCCATTTCAGTTCGGTCTTCGATTCCACGATTTTGACAATTTCAAATTTGGTTCCATTCGATTCGCATCTCGACCCATTATCATTCATAAATGGTTTCCGATCATCAGTTTTGAAAATATATAATACATGATTGTTCATCTTTTAATATTAATTTATAATTAAAATAAAATCATATAATTAAAAAATATAAGACATTATATAATCATTTATTATATTTAATCTTGCAAGATGATAGATACGCATAAAAGTTAAGTCGAAAATAAACAATTTTTTAATGATTTACAATCATTAAAATCTCTCCCTAACATATTTACTAGCTTTTGTACATAGAAATAAACATAATAAATTAATAATATAGTTAAATACGATATGTAAAAATGGATGAATTTCGTGTATACTCTTATTAAACATGAAAATATTGTATTTACCCAATCTGAAATTTAAATATCGTATTTATCATTTTTAAGTTTCAAAATATCGTATTTGCCCAATTATTTTTTTAAAATATTTTTTTTGAATTATATAATCAATTTTCATATTTAATAAATCATTATCATCTAAAATTATATAATCCATTTAATAATCACGCATATGCATCAATCGATTCACCCATTTCACAACCTGTGTTCACGTATATGCATCATTTCTTAACCTTTTTTTTTTTTGAGTGAAGGCTGGTCTAATTATCAAGATCATGCGCATCTTCTGTTTGACTATCAGAGACCTCCAAGTTCATTTGGAACACCTAGATCAAGATCATATGCATTTTCTCGTCTAAGGCTAAAGGAATTGTTGCCTATGTAACCATCGTCATCGCCTGCCACGTACGATCCACGTAGGATGCCTACGAAAATCATTTTCTATGCCTCTATTGTGGAGTGGATGCCCATGAAACCTTTTTTTTTTCTTTTTGATTTTTTAAATTGTCACATTTAATTTTAAAATAAACAAAACTAAAATTAAAATAAACAAAACTAAAATTAAAACATTTCATTTGTTAGATGCATTTTATGCATATTTTCTAGGCCGTTTTTATCTTTATTTTATTTGCTTTTATAGTGTTTTCATGCATATTCGTTTAATTTTCGGGAAAAAAATATATTACATATGTTTGTGTTGAATTTCAGGTGGAGATGAACATTTGGAGTGGATTGGAGATTTGGAAGGTGGAACGTGGAGATTGGAGCGAAGCTTGGATGGCTTGAAAGAATATTTGGAGCGATGATTGAGCGTTGGAAGCGGATTTGGAAGCAATGGAACAGATGTGAAAATGAAAGAAATGAAGAACCGAAGACTGATGACCAACCCGGGTCGTTCCACCCTTTTCACAAATGTTTTACACAAAAAACTACAACCCGGGTCGGGTTATAAAACCTGGGTCGGGTCAGGATTCAGAACTACCTTTTTGGTAGTTTTCTCCACGATTTTAAGGCCTTTGAGGGTGGTTTTTGAGGTATTCTTCATTCTAGAGAAAGAAGGGACGAATTTGGGGAGACTCCTATCATCATAAACATTTGGAAAACACCAATTTGTTGTTTGAACATTGTTTGTAAGTGCATTTAGACTACTTTTTATCGTTTGTATTGTAGAGATCTTAGTCCACTCATGTGTGGCTAGATCTGTACCTTTTCCGATTATGTTAAACATGTGATTTGGTGTTTTTAATCATTTGGCTAGAAGTATATTTGTGTTTTTCATCTAGTTGTTCAAGTTTTGTGTTTAATGTGCAATTGATTCTCATATTGATTCCAGTTGGCCACTTGAATTGATGTTTGTATCATGATTGTTATTCTATTTGTGAAATCCGTAATTGTTTTATGAATAGATGTTGTAACAACACCCGAATTGATCTTTTGTTGATGATTATTTGGATGTAACTCGAATAACACGTTTTCACGCTTCCGAGCTTATGAGAAGTATTAAACGTTGATTGGTTGTTCACTTAAATCCTAATGCGTTTCTCTAATGTAATCCAAGAGCTTGTTTGGATTATGTTAAGAAAAATAGGTTTGATTCAAAGAGCTTGTTTTGATTAAATAACTTTGTGAACTAAAAGTGTTAAAGTTTGTTAATGCTTTTAAAACCATCTTAGATTAAACGAATAGAACTTCTAGTCTTGGATTGAGAATCTCTATCAAACATGTGAAAACGGAATCAAAATCTTACTTCATTGTGTATTCCTATCCTTTAGTTTATTTGCATGTTTAATTTAGTTAAATTCATAACTTTCAGATTTCAAAACCCCCCTTTTAAATCTAGTGTATCCTATATGATAAGTCTGACGTAATATTAGACCCGCGTCCCTGAGGATCGACCCTGCTTTGTTGAGATATTTTGTGATAAAGTGCTGATCTATCCGAAGTCCTACCCACAAGAAACCCCGAAGTGAATAAACAAGAAGAGACACCGAAGTCTAAAGAATCCAAAGTGTTATGCATAAAAGATCCGAAGACTTCACAGCCCGTCCTCTTGTCTTTTGTGTGCACGCGTATAGTACAATACGTGTTGCATGAATCTTTTATCCTATTGGCTAGTACACTGATAGGATATTCTCTGTAAAAGGTGTACTATTGGTATCACTGATTCAGTATAAATATCAGTGATACCATACCGTGTCAAATGTGAGATTACAAGATTAGTTTACGTGAATTGTATATCTCCAAGATAGAAAACCCAACTGTAAAACCAAAGTTCTAATCGAATCATTCGGCACATGTTATTCATATCTTATTGTTTAATTAAGCTCTGTTGCATTATCATTGTGTGATTGATTGTGTAATTGATTCCATATCTATATTAGTTCATCTATTCTCATATTTCAACTCCCAACAAGTGGTATCAAATCAAGTCAGCTCAAAAACCTGTTGATAGAGTTCGAATTCGTTTGCTTCAGCTCTAAATCTGAATCGATTCTCAGATTTATTCTTCCGCAACTGTTGCAAATCTCTACCACCCGTTTTACTGAAAAGATCATGTTGAAATACATCAAGATGACTGATTCCACAGCAACTTATGCCAATATGCTTAACTATGCAAACCTCATCGGTTCAGCAACGAAGGCCCCTGTTCTAGTAACTTCTTACTATGATTATTGGGCTGGTCGAATGAAGGATTACCTTATAGGACTGGACAAAGATCTATGGAGGTCTGTGACTGAAGGTCCACACACAGACATTGCTGGTCGATTTGTTGTTCCTGACGGAGAAGAAGTTGTTGTTCTTAATGCTGCAGATATGAAGAAGCTTGAAAATGACGAGAGGGCCATGCGCGAACTGAGAAGTGGCTTGGGTCCCGATGTCAGCCACCACATCGCTGATGCACAATCTGCAAAAGAGATGTGGGACAATCTCGAACTTCGTTTCGGAGGAGATAAAATTCTTCATACTAGCAAAGTTCAAGAAATCCTTGCAGACTTCGGGAACTTTAAGCAAGAAGAAAATGAGTCCTTAGAAGCCTGTTATGAACGTTTGAGCAACATGATTTACACACTCGATAAGTATGGGGAAACAAGAAGCCAACAAGAGATAAATATCAAATTTCTCTACAGTCTTCGCAAGGAATGGAGACCAATCATGCTCATGGTCAAATCCTATGAGAATATTGAGAAATACAAGCTGGTTGCCCTATACAATCTATTAAAATCACATGAACCCGATGTGGTAGGTCGAATAAGTGAAATGGCTAGTTCTGGACCACTAGATCTCGTGTCAAAAGAAGAGGAAGAATCAAGTGATGAAGACATTGCTGCCTACATGGTAGATGATAATGGAGATACTGTTGCTCTCTATGCCGCCAACAATCGAAGATTCAAGAAACCATTCATCAAAAACAACTCTGGAAAGCCATTTGTGAAAAACTTTAACAAATCAAACTTCAACTCCAAGCCCAAACCTGAAATGTACACTCCAAAGGAGGATAACTTGAAACTGTCAACCCCGAAGCCATCTGAAAAACCGGCTTCGGAGTTATCCAAAGAGAAGTCCGAAGAGAAGAAAATCTCAGGTGATTCTGGTTACGATTCCAATTATTGTCATGGCAAGAATCATTTTGCAAAAGACTGCATGCTTCGGAAGGAAAACGAAAAGAAACCACAAGTAAAGGACGAAGCCTATTACGCAAGAAAAATGGAGGAAGTTAGAGTAAGGACCAAAGACCAAGCCTTAATGGCTGCTGATGATCGTCAATGATCATATCAAGTTTGGTCTTCGGATTCAGATGATGACGAAGTGAGAAAGCCATCTCATAGTGCTTTCATGGCCTATGATGTCGATAAGAGCTTTCTACAAGACACTTCAGAAAAGTTGAATGAAGAGAAATTGATGAAGATTGAAGCGACTACGGGTCTTGGCTTTGTGACTTCGGAGGGATTGAAAATAACTGCTGCTAATACTCCGAAGACTTGGTTTGAAGACTCTTCTGATGATGATGAGGAAGTGTGCTTGATGGCAAATGACAACCGTTTGACAATCCCAGAACAGGTATCAAAACTTCTTTCATCTTTTAAAATTCCTACTTCTCAATCTGCTCCCATTATAAGTGAAATAACTCGTTATTGTTCTGTCATGCATAAATTACTCATTGATGCTCAACAAGAAAGTCCGAACTGTGCACAGTGACAACGGTTCAGAGTTCAAAAATCAGACTCTTGATGGATTCTTGAAAACAAAGGGGATTAACCACAATTTCTCAGCACCTTACACTCCTCAACAAAACGGTGTTGTAGAAAGAAGAAATCGCTCTTTGTGTGAAGCTGCAAGAACAATGCTCAACTTTGCAAATTTGCCCATGTACTTCTGGGCCGAAGCAATTTCTACTGCATGCTTTACTCAAAACAGATCCTACATTTACAAAAGATTCCATATTACACCTTACGAAGTACTCAACCGAAGAAAGCCAAATGTCTTCCTTCACATCTTTGGTTGTAGGTGTTTTATCTTAAACATGAAGGATCACTTAACCAAGTTCGATGACAAATCAGAAGAAGGCATCTTCCTTGGTTACTCTCAAGACTCAAAAGTCTACAGAGTCATGAACAAGAAAACTCGCAAAATCAAAGAAACCTTTAATCTAAGGTTTGATGACTACTACATCAAGAAGTCTCTGCATCCATTTCCTATGTCTTCAATCTTTCCAAACCCTGCTGTAGAAGCTGCTCAAATCACAACATTCGACACAGACTTCTCATTTTTATTTGATCAACCTATAAGAGCTGTGGACTCCGAAGTCAAAGCACCAGACAACCATGAGTCCAAACTCTCCAAGCTCACAGACGGACCCGATGACTCTTCTACAAGCAGCATACAAAGACCACCTTCAATTGAGGAAGAGTCATCTAACCAAAGTTTGGAAAATGTAAGTGTTGAGGGGGAGCCATCAAACCGATGTGCTGGAAATTTAAGGACTAATGGTGAATCAATCAACAGTCCAGGAGGATCCAACACTCTTGTCTCTACTCCCCAGACAATTTCAAATATCATATCCATGTATCCAACAATCCAGGGGGAGCCAGTGATTGCCACTCCGAATTCAGCCACAACAATCACTTCGGATGAAGATACAACTTCCTCAACACCAACAAACGTCCAGGGGGACACATATCAAACTCTACCTTACAAATACACACACCACAAACCAACACAAATTCGAATAATCACTTGCTAATGGGTGATTTTCCCTCCACTTCGGGATATCCCTCAGACATTGAGGACATCGATGCTGAAGGACCTCCTGATTTTGATCCAAACTATCCTCCTTTGGACAAATGGACGAAAAATCATCCTCCATCACTTGTCATCGGTTATGTTCGAGATAAAGTACTGACTCGTGCACAACTTCACCAAAAGCAATTAGATCTCAACAAAAATTCTGAGTTGTACATGTTCAATGTCTTTATCTCTAAGGTAGAACCTAAGAACGTCAAAGATGCATTTGATCACTCAGACTGGATTGAAGCAATGCAGTTGGAATTAGAAGAATTTGAAAGAAACAAAGTCTGGAGGCTAATTCCAAAACCTGCAAATGCCTCAATTGTCGGTCTCAAATGGGTGTACTGTAACAAGCTAGACACCGAAGGAAACGTAGTTCGGAACAAAGCTAGGTTGGTTGTCAAGGGTTACTGTCAACAGGAGGGGATCGATTATGAAGAAACTTTTGCTCCTGTTGCCAGACTCGAATCAGTTCGGATATTTTTAGCTTATGCTACACACAAAAATTTTGATGTCTATCAAATGGATGTTAAATGTGCTTTTCTGAATGGTGATCTCGAGGAAACCGTTTTTGTTGAACAACCACCTGGTTTTGAAAGTAAAACTCATCCGAATTATTGTTATGTGCTAGACAAAGCAGTCTATGGTTTAAAACAAGCTCTAAGAGCTTGGTATGAAACCTTGACTAAATTTTTAAAAGAATCAAACTTTAAATAGGGATCAGTGGACCCAACACTTTTTAGAAAGAAAGTTGGATCTCACTTGATGTTAGTCCAAATTTATGTGGATGACATAATCTTTGGATCTACTGACCCTAATTTGTCAAAAGACTTTGAAAAACTGATGAAAAGCAAATTTCAAATGAGTATGATGGGAAAAATAAACTTTTTTCTTGGTTTACAAATCAAACAATCTAAGGAGGGGATATTCATCAATCAACAAAAATATACGAAGAGTCTGCTTGAACGCTTCGAAATGACTAACTACTCCAAAGCAAAAGTTCCTTTGCCTGCAGGTACAAGGTTAAATCCATCTTTGGACAAACCAAAGACCGACATACAGCAATACCGAAGCATGATTGGATCATTGCTCTATCTTACAGCCAGTCGTCCTGACATCATGTTTGCAGTCTGCAATTATGCAAGGTATCAGGCTGATCCAAGGGAACCTCACTTGGCTGCTGTTAAGACAATATTCCGATATCTTCATGGAACTACTGCTTATGGTCTGTGGTATCCAGCAAACTCTGGTTTCTACATTCAAGCATATTCAGACTCTGATCTTGGTGGATGCTCTATTGATCGCAAGAGCACTTCAGGAGGTTGTCAATTCTAGATGGAAAACTTATCAGTTGGCAATCCAAGAAACAAACTTGTGTCTCTATCTCTACCGCAGAGGCTGAATATGTAGCAGCTGCTGCATGCACTTCGCAGATCATTTGGATTCAAAGTCAATTGAAAGACTATGTCATTAATATGAGCAAAATTCCCTTGTTCTGTGACTCTCAAAGTGCAATTCGTATATGCCACAATCCGGTTCAACATTCCAAGACGAAGCATATAGCTCTTCGCTACCACTTCATCAAAAGTCATGTTGAGGAGGGGAATATTGAGGTGCACTTTGTTCACACCACAGAACAATTGGCAGATATCTTCACAAAGGCTCTAAATGAAGAAGCATTCACAAGAATCGTTCGGGGACTTGGAATGATAGATGGATCAACTCTTCAATAAATTCCAGATTTGTTCACTCTTACTCTGTTCAGTAAATTTACAAAAAGAATAAACTCCGCAGAACCCCGAAGTCTATTTTGACTTCGGAGGTCATCGGAGAAAAACAAGCAAAAACACTTGCTACTTCACCGCAGTATTCCGAAGTAAAATATCACTTCGGAGGTCTGCGGAACAAACTTTTCTTCAAAATAAATTCTTCAAATGTGAAAATCACTTGAACAAATGTTAACTTCATCCTTTAAAGATAAAAATAAAGAGTAGTTTAAGACTAAGGAAATTCAAAAACAAGAAAATTTTATACCAAACGAAAAGAAAATTCTGATGCAAATGACAAAGTTTAACTTTACTCTCATGAATTAACCAAGTAAAGGACAAAACTTTGATTTTAGATTCTGAAAATCATACCTTATTGCACTAAAAGGTATTTGGGAATTGACTTGAAACATTGGTAAGAAAACAGACTTCGAAATGAGGTCAAGGCTATTTTACACTTTGAAGCCTTGTTTGATTTCAATAACCTTAACATAATGTCTATTTCTAACCACCCTTCGAAACTTGACTCGCTTCAACTTAAAACTAATCATGTAGCCTCAAAACTACAAAGGATAATTCATAGTGCTCCAAAGTTTTCCTCAAAAATAGAACCAACATCGTTTGATGAGCAAATTTAAATCTCTTTTCATTAAATGATACAAAATTGAACTATATGAAGATTTTCACACACAAGGACTGTTTAAAACAAAAACAAAATGCACCAAAGAAAGAAAACATATGGTGATGTTCTATAAGGAAAGTCAAAATAGAAAACAAGAAAGAAAAAGAAAAATAGAAAACAATTGTCAAAAGAAACAAAGACAAACAAAAATCAAAAGATAACCAAGGGAATGCAAAAGAAAAATCAGCATTCAAAAGCTTATTCTTCTGTTTTAAATAACGGTACAAGGAGCTCCTATAACATAGTCGAGTACCTTGTAGAGGAATACGAACATTTCAAGTAGTCTATCTTAAATGATAAAGTATGAGTGGTGTACGAAGCTCAAAGGCTTGTCATCTGAGCTTAGTATCCAAACACTTCAACTGATGAAATGGAATAAATTTTTCAAACGAATCTTCAAAACAATCCAATCATACCTTCTGAAACACTTCTGATGTTCAATTCATGAATGAAAACCTCTTTAAATTTCAAATGCAAAGGATGTTATCTTTATTATATTTGAAAAGTTTGAGGCACATAAGCACAACTATAAACATGTTTCCTAATGCGAAATCAAGTCAGTGATGGAGTGATTAGACTTATAAATTCATGACCGATATTGAATCAAACAAACTTCCAACTGAAAAATGGACTTCCAACATGATTCGAACGACTCTGAACATTAACTCGAATAAATCATCTTTTCATAATATTCATGAAAACTAAAGTTAAACGACATACTGCATCAGTCAAAAGAAAAATCAAAAACTTATAGAAAAACAAAGAGAAAAACATATGGACTTCGGTACAGTGGTGAACACTTTGCAATCATTTGTCAATCAACGAAGTGACCGAACACTCTTCGGAGTTAATAGCAAAAACACCGAAGTGAGGAACTTTATGCTCCGAAGCGTACCCTCAATGGTCATAATTTTTCATAACTGCGAAGTAAATTAAATGTTCAAATGATTTCCACATTTATGATAAATCACAGAGACAAACATTCCTTGAGTTTTAACCGTTTGCTTACAGCTGTCAATGAGAATTAAATGAAAAACATTAATCATAATGACGTCTCAAAAGATAACAGTTCAAATTTTGAATCATTGTAACTGACAGCCGTATATTTCTCCTTTTTGCAGAGAAAGTGGGACGAGCAGGTGATGAGGTGTTCTCTTTCTACTGGACCATTTTAAACGTGCATTAAATGGCCTAGGGACCACGAATACTATATAAACCTTCCACCTCATCCATCACACTCTTTACGCAAACACAACTCTCGTTTCTCTTTGCAAACTTACTCTCCAATTCTCTCTGCAAACACAACTTACTTCATCTTCTTCATTTTCATCAAACGTCCAACAATGGCAGCTGAAGGATCTTCTCAGACCACTGAAGCTATTTCAGTACCTGTTCTCAAAAGCCAGTCTACAAATCTGGTACTACGCAACAACCTACAACTTTACCCTAAGCCCATCGATGCACTTGTCGAATGCTTGAAGAGATCGATTCTTGGCTATGCCCTAACCTGCACACCATCGATTCCAGCAACACTAGTTCACAGGGCACACTACACCTCGAATGCTCTGTTCGACACGAACAATCATGTGAAATCCGTATACTTTGAAGCCATTGATGTAAATGGAAAAACTAAGAAAGTGCAACTTACCAAGGAGAAATTTGCTGAGGCTCTTCATCTTCCCATCTATGATCCCAAGGAGATTGTGACTCCTTCTGCTGAGCAACTCGTTGATATGTTCAACGAAATGGGGTACTTTCCTCAACTCGAGAAGATCAGCATGTTTAAGAAGAACCAACTGCTCGATCTGTGGAGATACTACTTCAGTATCTTCCTCAGATGTCTTTCAGGAAGAACTTCAGGGATAGATTCTGCAAGTGTGGCCTTTCAGAGCCTACTCTTCGGAATCTACTATGATGTCAAAGTAGATTACGCCTCGATTCTATGGGCTGACTTCTATTCACACATCAATCACAGTCTGAAGGGGACTGAAATTTCAAATGCAAGGTTCTGGGCAATTGTTGTTCATGCCCATTATCAAAAGACTGGATATGTGGCAGACCCCTCTCTCCCCGAAATGAGGTACACTCCAATCACTGTGTCCCCATTAGATGATGAACCCGCAGTCTACTGTGCACAAATACCTATAGCTATGCTCTCCAAGGTTCCCATGGAGTGTAATGAAGTAAGCTCTTACCGCAATACTTTGGTGATCCCTTATCCAACTCGTGATTTGAGCAAGGAGACATCTGTCTTAGAAAATCCCAAGGGAAAAGGGAAAAAGAAGATAACTGGTGGACCAAGTGGTCCGAAGAAAGAAGAAAAGAAACGAAAGGCTTCGGTGAAAACCACACCGAAGAGAAAACAGCCAAAGAGACAGAGGAAACTTATTCCTGTGGATGAGTCTTCGGACTCTGAAAGGACTCCATCCACAGTCCAAGAAGAACAACAACAAGAAGAAGAACATATTGTAAACCAACCTCCTCCATCTCCATTAAGAACATCCAAACCACCTACACCACCGCAAACAACTGTCCCTCCATCACCACCAAAATCAACCAGACCTGACACACCTCCACATACAACTCCTCCTCCACCTCCACCAACAACTGCTCCTCCAACTTCCGAAATACCTGTCTCTGGTATCGATTTCTCATTACCAGAGTTTGACTTACCAATATCACCATCAAGACAAAATCCCACTTCGGCAGCACTCTTCGAAGCCTTTCACATGGCTCCCTTGAATGTTGAAGGAGCATCAGAAGAAGACCTACCGGATGAAGGCTTTGTACTAATGAAACAGTACAAAGTCCTCAACTCCAAGCTTGACACTCTCATTCAAGCTCAAACAGGATTTGACCCCACAAAACCAACCATTGGTGACATCACCGAAGAGATAGAGTCTTTGGAGTTCACTCTATCCAAAGAAATAAAGGAGTCTGTGGATTGTCATGAGAAGAAGCTCTTGGATGAACAAAATAAGATCCAATATTCCTTCGAAAAGAAGTTGGAATCCGCTGTCACCTCCATCAACAAGAAGGTTGATGCTCTCACCGAGAAGACTGATAAAACAAACTCCGAAGTCATGAAAACCTTGCAAGGACTTCGGAGTGAAATCCAGCAAAGTACCAAGCTTGAAAAACAGCTTGATGAGGCCAGAGCAAAAATTGAAGAGCTCACTGCCGCCCAAACCACTTCGGATGTCACTAAATTTACAGAGGAACTGCAACGAACGAATGCAGCTCTCACACAAGATTTGATTACAAAGTTGAGAGTTGCACTTCAACCTCTGATAAATTTTTCTGACAGGTTGTCTAGGCCACAGGGCAGGCCTAGACAGATCCCTGTAGCCACAGCAGGTCCTTCAACCTTAACCATTACAACCACTGCCATGGGTGCTAGTGGATCGGCTGGAGCTGGAAGCTCATCAGACCGATCACTAGAAAACATAATTGCCCCACACATGGAAGAAACATATAAGGCCAGACGAGCAGATTACAATTTGATGATCAAGATAAATGAGTTTTGCTCGAGATAATGGTGAATGGACCGTTGAGACAATCAAGCTATTTGGATTTCAAAATCCAAATGTACTTAACAGACTTCCTCTTCGAAGTTTTGCAATTGTTGACTCCGAAGACATCCAGCTTGACATTCCATTCAATCCGAAGACCTTCGCTTTCCTTCAATTCGTCTCTTCGGTACCAGAGGATCAAAAAGCAAGTTTTTGGACCAACAAAATAAACTTTCATGCCAAATACATTCAACGGCAGAGCTATGTCTGGAGCCTAAACAAGATAAAGAAAATCATTTCAATTAAAGAAGCTGAAGTCTATTTGGGCTTCAGAAATTATGAATTTCTTGTTCTTAGGGGGGCAGACGAAGTTGAATCCAGGTTTTCAATTGCAGATTTCCCAATCATGAATCCTATGGACTTCATCCAGATTCTTAATCTTCTACGAAGCGGGGGTGCTGCTCATGCTGAAATGTCTACCCTTGCTATCAAAAATCACATACTGGGCTTCCTCAACAATTATCTTCTCCGGTTTGCAAAACATGACCTGGAGCTATGTTCCTACTACAGACAACCTTTGAACACTCCTCCTGTTGTAGTTCGGAACATAGCAAGATTCAAGAATGGAGAAATCTTAGACGAACCATATGGCGTAGTTTTCAAAGGACTTCGAAATGAAACTGAAGTCACAATTAAGTTCTTTGAAATAGACTACATTGGCCTCCATCCTTCCTCCTTCATCACAGGGATAATTTCTCATGTGAATGCCTGCCATGCAAATTCCACTGAGAAAAAGAAGAAGTTCATAGATGTAACACCCGGCTTTTAAAACAAAAACACCCCTGAAAATTTTTCATTTTTAACAAAGGTTTCAGTGCTTAAAACCATAAACAAAGGGGTATATTTTAATATAAACGGGTACAAGCGTATCAAGGAGAGTATAAAATACCAAATCTCCTTTAAAGCCGGGCTGCTACTGACAGCATCTACAAGTCCTACTTCATAGTCACGGACTCTATCTTGTCCCCTATCAGTATCATGCTAACCTGCAGGGACAATAACAAATATCGTGAGCTATAAAGCTCAGTGAGTAATCAAATCTGCAAATAACATGTATAACAATACAATCATAAATCTGTCTGGATATCGAATCCAAACTCCTAGCCTTACTGGCTGACCATATATATACCCTAGGATCTCACATCCTATTCTGTAGCCTTACAGGCTGAAATCATAGTAACCTGTAATTAACGAGCCACGTCAGTTATTTGCACATATAATCATGTCTAACCATTTTGTCCCATGTTTCTTAGTCACAATGGACTGCATCATATATCATGGCTAAATAAGCTGCACCATATGTCATAGCTATATAAGCTACACCGGAACGTTCTTAACCTTTAAATCATAGCCCGAAGGCCGCACCAGTTTGTCATAGCCCGAAGGCCGCACCAGAATATCATAGCCAAATAGGCCACACCAGTTGGATATAACATCCAGAATCATAGCCTTATAGGCCGCACCAGTTGGATATAACATCCAGAATCATAGCCTTATAGGCCGCACCATCTGTTAATAGCTTGTTTCACGATCAATTATGGCTTACGGGTTAGCCCGCTGTTGCCTTGGCTCACGGGTTAGCCCGCTGTTGCCTAGACTCACGGGTTAGCCCGCTGTTGTCTATATAACAGTTTACATAGATATATTGACTCACAGTTCCGTTCTTGTCTATTATAGACTCACGGCTTATCTGGTCTTGTCATTTTATTGACTCACAGTTCCGTTCTTGTCTATTGTAGACTCACAGCTTATCTGGTCTTGTTATTTTCATATGTCTTTACGCTTGTCATTTTCGTCCCTCGAAGCTGTTTCAACCTGTAACAGTTCAATCATCATGTATCATATATGATATCAGTGAGATTACTCACCTGGATGCTTGCTACAACTAGCGTTTGTTGTTCCTTGCCTTGAAATGAAATCCGTAGGATTTTGTCCCGTACCTATAATTCCATTTATTATCAAAATGATTATAGGTCAATAACCATTCCAATTAACTCTAATACAATAGAGTTCAATATAATATCGTTATAAACAATGCCTAGTTAATAAACTTTCCGTTTACTAACTTTATATGAATTTTACTATTCACCGAGGCATTCGGATCGATCTACAGTGCCCCCGAGGGGTCGAAAACTCAATATAAAAATTTTCCCAAACTTTTCAGACCATAACGAGCCTACGGTTCAAGTTTGAGCTAAATCGGACAAGCCAAACAAAAGTTAGCGTTTCTGATTCCCTGCCTGGCCCCTGCCTGGAGGCGCACCGCGCCTAGGACAGGGCGCACTGCGCCTGGGCGCACCCCGCCAGGGGCTTGGGCGCACCGCGCCTGGCGCCTGCGCAGGTCTCCTGTCCAGCCGCGATTTGTGCACTGTAGCACGCAGTTTTAGCCCATTAAGTCCTTAATCCAGTCCTTAATCGTTTGGGGTTTGTTTCTAGGCTAAAACCTTATACTTTAACAAGGTTTTCAACCATTCAAAACAACTAAATTAATCAAAATGAAGAATTAGGGTTCTTAGTCCCAAAACCCCCAAAACTTCAAATTCATCATAAATAACAACCTACTTCCATTATCTTGAATTAAGTCCTTTTTAGCATGACTTAATGGAAGTATTAAACCATTTTAACCACAAAATCCTAACTGAAAATGCAGTTTTCAGTTCCTATCAAATTCATCAAGGACTAACAAGCTAGAACTTGAAGAACTAACCTTTCAAGCTTCAATTTCTTCAATTCCATAGCTATGATTGTTAAATATGAATGTTTGAACAAACAAGTATCAAAGTCAACAAAATGGTAGGTGAGGAAAATTCAATTTGCACATTCACATGGCATTCTCATGCCTATAAATACATGGTTTTTGGTTGAAGAACAATGCACCAACACAATACAAAACACACAAACACAAGAAACACATAGATAGATTTTGTGAGATAGCCTTTTGTGCAGAGTCCAGTTTGGCAGCCAAAAGTGCAAGTGATATTTTTGTGAGTGGTCAGATTACAAGTGCAGTTTAGCCTTGTATGATTGTAGTGTTTTCTTGGTGTTAATAAAACCCTCTCTCTCGTTCGCCCGTGGACGTAGGTCGTGATTCCGTGACCGAACCACGTTAAATATTGTGTTTCGATTTTACAGTTTTTCTTGGTTTGCCGTTATTCTCCATTTTATTTCCGCGTGTTTTACCGGAATCGTTTATCGTTTTTAGGAAGTGCCTAACTTGTTTTGTTATATCCCAACAAACTGGTATCAGAGCTCCGGGTTTAAAGGAAGTCGTATCTCGCGTATGCTCTGTGGTTGCAGCTTAGTCTGATCTTCCACATCAGAAACGAGGTTTCGATTGGCCTTATAAAATATTATTTTTCGAGCTATGGCTGAAGATGGGAAAGTTAGGATCGAAAAATTCGAAGGTCACGATTTCGGATTTTGGAGAATGCAAATCGAAGATTATCTCTACCAGAAAAAATTACACCTACCACTGTTCGGAATAAAACCTGAAACGATGGCGCAGGAAGAATGGGACTTATTAGATCGGCAGGCACTTGGAGTTATAAGGTTATCATTGGCAAAGAATGTAGCATACAATATTGTCAGTGTAAAGACAACCTTCAATCTGATAAATGCGCTGTCTAATATGTACGAAAAACCTTCAGCGGCAAATAAGGTTTTCTTGATTCGGCAGTTGGTGAATCTGAAGATGAAAGAAGGCGGCTCGGTGACAGACCATGTGAATGAATTCAACTCAATAATATCAAGATTGATATCTGTTGATATTGGATTCGAAGACGAAGTCCAGGCGTTGCTGTTATTATCTTCATTGCCTGAGAGTTGGTCCGGTACAGTAACAGCAGTTAGCAGTTCAGCCGGAGGTGCTAAGCTGACATTCGAAGGTATTCGCGACTTAATCCTTGGAGAGGATGTGCGAAGACGGAGTGCCGGAGAATCTTCCAGTAGTCTCCTAAGTACAGAAGATAGAGGAAGAAGGTCCAACAAAGGAGGCAGTGGTAGAGGAAGATCGAAGTCAAGAAAGAGAGGTGGTCAGAAAAACAGGACTGATGTTACCTGTTGGAACTGCAAAGAGAATGGTCATTTCAGAAATCAGTGTCCAAAGCCTTCGACAGACAAAGGCAAGAAGGAAGTCAATATGGCAGTAGATTCTGAAGATGATGCGCTCATTTGCTGTGTTGAAAACTCAACAGAATCCTGGATCATGGATTCCGGTGC
Organism: Cichorium intybus; assembly: GCA_023525715.1. Lineage (NCBI taxonomy): Eukaryota > Viridiplantae > Streptophyta > Magnoliopsida > Asterales > Asteraceae > Cichorium > Cichorium intybus. The sequence goes on along the minus strand of CM042015.1, from coordinate 15,749,460 downwards.
GTCGTTCCATGCTAGTCATTCCAGAGAAGTAATGCAAAATTTCCGGCAGTACAAAGGAAAAGTCAGACTAGCAGACAACAAGAGCCTGGATATTACAGGTGTTGGGGATGTGGTCCTCAAGACAACTTTAGGTACAGATTGGACTTTGAAGAATGTCAAGTTCATTCCTGACTTAAAGAGGATGTTAATATCTGTGGGGCAGCTTGATGATGAAGGTCACCATGTTACATTTGGTGATCATCAGTGGAAGGTGACAAAGGGGAATCTAGTTGTTGCTAGAGGACAGAAGCGGGGTACACTTTATATGGTGGAAGTTTCTGATGCCGAAGCACACGCTGTTGAAGAAGTTGGGGCATCTACTCTATGGCACCAAAGACTTGGGCATATGAGTGAGAAGGGAATGAAGATGCTAGTTTCTAAAGGAAGAATACCAGAGCTAAAGACTGTGAAAGTCGATTTCTGTGAGCCATGTGTTCTTGGCAAACAGAAGAAAGTCACTTTCAAGAAGGTGGGTCATCAGCCCAAGTCTGTGAAGCTGGAGCTAGTTCATTCAGATGTCTACGGTCCCACTTCAGTTTCTTCAGTGGGAGGATCCCGATACTATGTCACGTTCATAGACGATTGCACAAGGAAGGTTTGGGTTTATTTCTTGAAACATAAGTCTGAAGTTTTCAGCACTTTCAAGAAATGGAAAGCTACTGTGGAAAACGAAACAGACTTGAAGATCAAGTGTTTCAGATCAGACAATGGGGGCGAATACAGTAGTAAAGAATTTGTTGATTACTGTGCTGACCAGGGAATCAGAATGCAGAAGACGGTTCCAGAGACACCTCAGCAAAATGGAGTAGCTGAGAGGATGAACCGTACATTGAACGAAAGGGCTAAGAGCATGAGACTGCATGCAGGTTTACCCAAGATGTTCTGGGCAGATGCGGTCAACACAGCTGCGTATTTAATCAACAGAGGACCCTCAGTCCCTATAGGGTTCAAGATTCCAGAAGAGGAATGGCAAGGTCGTGAGATTACACTCAAACACTTGAAAGTTTTCGGTTGTGTCTCTTATGTCAAAGTTAAAGACTCAGAGAGAGACAAGCTAGAGGCAAAAGCAAGGAAATGCACTTTTATAGGCTATGGGTTGGACGACATGGGGTACCGTTTCTGGGATAACCAAAATAAAAGGGTTATCAGAAGCCGGGATGTGGTGTTCAACGAGAAGGTCCTATATAAAGATGAACTTGCAGAGAGCTCAGGCAGAAACATACAACCAGAGAAAGCAGAAAATCAAGTTGAGTTTGAAGAGATCTCTGAAGATGACGTTGTGAAACCTATCAGTACTCCAGAGATAGGTGAAAGTTCAGGAAGCAGTGGGAGCTCTGATGTATACGGAGATAGTGGGAGCACAGATGACAGTAGTTCCGAAGACGGGGTTGCAGATGATGCAGAGACCTCAACTCCTACTATTCGTAGATCCACTAGAGTACGAAGACCTCCAGTCAGGTATTCTCCTTCAGCAAATTACCTGTTGTTGACTGAGAATGGTGAACCTGAGTCCTATCCAGAGGCCTTAAGGATGAAAGATTCCATACAGTGGAAGAGGGCTATGGAAGACGAATTGAGCTCACTTGACAAGAACCAGACCTGGTCCTTGGTCAAGCTCCCAGCAGGGAAGAAAGCACTGCAGAACAAATGGGTGTTCCGGGTAAAGGATGAGATCGATGGCAGTAAAAGATACAAGGCACGATTGGTGGTCAAAGGGTTCCAACAGAAACGAGGGGTCGATTATAATGAGATCTTCTCTCCAGTTGTGAAGATGACTACAATCAGAATGGTCTTGGGTATTGTAGCCTCTGAAGATCTCCATCTAGAGCAGCTAGATGTGAAAACAGCTTTTCTCCATGGCGACCTGGAAGAAGACATCTACATGGTACAACCAGAAGGTTTTCCTATAGTCGGTAAGGAAAATCTGGTGTGTAAACTGAAGAAAAGTCTGTATGGATTGAAGCAAGCTCCAAGACAGTGGTACTTGAAGTTTGATAGCTTCATGAAGAGGAGTGGGTATCACAGATGTGAGATGGATCACTGTTGCTATTTGAAGAAATTCAACTCCTCATATATCATCCTGTTACTATATGTTGATGACATGTTGATAGCTGGATCCGACATGCAGGAGATCAACAAGCTTAAGAAGCAGTTGTCCAGAGAGTTCGAGATGAAGGACTTAGGGGCTGCTAAGCAGATATTGGGCATGAGCATAGCCAGGGACAGAGTTACCGGTACATTAAAACTTTCACAAACGAAGTACATCAAGAAAGTTTTAGAAAAGTTCAGCATGACAGATGCCAAGGCCAGAAGTACACCTTTGGGAAGTCAGTTAAAACTCTCAAAGAAGCAATCCCCAAAGACGGAAGAAGACAAAGAACAGATGGCTAAAGTTCCTTATGCATCTGCAGTTGGTAGTTTGATGTATGCAATGGTATGCACAAGACCAGATATTGCTCATGCAGTGGGAGTAGTAAGCAGGTTCATGTCAAATCCAGGAAAAGAGCATTGGGAAGGAGTAAAGTGGCTGTTACGCTACTTGAAAGGAACAGCTGAGATTGCCCTATGTTTCAGGAGAAAGGGGGTAGTCTTAGAAGGTTTTGCCGATGCGGATTTGGGTGGATGTGTGGATTCGGGTAAGAGCACAACAGGTTATGTGTTCACAATCGGAGGTACGACAATCAGTTGGATGTCCAGGTTACAGAAGAGTGTTGCTCTTTCAACCACAGAAGCAGAGTACATGGCTATTGCAGAAGCAGCCAAGGAGCTTATATGGTTGAAGAACTTTCTATCAGAACTTGGAATGCAACAGGAGGATTGTGTACTGCATTGTGACAACCAGAGTGCAGTTCACCTGGCAAAAAAAATCCGGTGTTTCATAGTAGAACGAAACACATTCAGATGAGGTACCATTTCATTCGAGAGTTAATCAATGATGGAACTCTGAATCTGAAGAAAATCCTTGGAACGAAGAATCCAGCAGATATGTTCACCAAGGTGGTTACCACAGACAAGTTGAAGTTTTGTATGACTTCAACTGGCCTTCTAGAAGATTAAAAAGGAGGGATGGCAGGAACGAGAGAGATTGGAAAACCGTTGTAAAATTTGGATGGCAGAGCAAGAGTAAGTTGTTCAAGCATTCAAGTGGGAGATTGTTAAATATGAATGTTTGAACAAACAAGTATCAAAGTCAACAAAATGGTAGGTGAGGAAAATTCAATTTGCACATTCACATGGCATTCTCATGCCTATAAATACATGGTTTTTGGTTGAAGAACAATGCACCAACACAATACAAAACACACAAACACAAGAAACACATAGATAGATTTTGTGAGATAGCCTTTTGTGCAGAGTCCAGTTTGGCAGCCAAAAGTGCAAGTGATATTTTTGTGAGTGGTCAGATTACAAGTGCAGTTTAGCCTTGTATGATTGTAGTGTTTTCTTGGTGTTAATAAAACCCTCTCTCTCGTTCGCCCGTGGACGTAGGTCGTGATTCCGTGACCGAACCACGTTAAATATTGTGTTTCGATTTTACAGTTTTTCTTGGTTTGCCGTTATTCTCCATTTTATTTCCGCGTGTTTTACCGGAATCGTTTATCGTTTTTAGGAAGTGCCTAACTTGTTTTGTTATATCCCAACAATGATCCGAAATGCCACTTAAACCTTCAAGGATTCTTCAACTTTTGCAGAATTTGTAGAGAGAAAACTCTCTCCCGTTGCTGCCCAAAATCTGCACATGTGGGGAGAAATTCCAACTATTTATACCTCCAAAATTTACAATTTTGGTCCCTAAGTTCCATTTCTTGAACTTTGGCCACAATAATCAAGTTTTATTACAATAAAACTTCCATTCTTTATACATTTGCCACAAACAACAATATTTTTCATATTTGGTCCTTCACATGGTCAAATGACCAAATTACCCTTTTGTGGTAAAATGACCAAAATCAGTTTTTATAACATTTTAAGTTCAAAACTCAAAATATTATTTCAAACTAAATTCTTTTCTGTCCAAAAGACCAATTTACCCTTCCAAGGTAAAATGACCATTTTACCCCTTTTTATTTTATTACATAAAAAGAGTGTCTTGACGTTACAAATTCTCCCCTCCTTCAAAAGATTTCGTCCCCGAAATCATACAGGAGTTGAGGATATGTCTTCCTCATTTAGCTTTCGGTCTTCCGCATCATCTCGGAATCTATATGGTATTGCCTAAGCACTTAACCATACTAGTCTTCTTATCTTGTGATTAGATCACAATGTATATATCAATCCTCCGGTTGTCCCGAGTACCTTATCTACTTATCCATCTTCATCTCGTCATAAAGAATTTATTGAAAATTATTTCTACATCATTTCTTTCTTGTCGTCCCAAACAAGTTTTTACCTCTCCAAAGGTTTACTGTTCGTATTACCCTATTCCTTTACTTGGAATTTCAAGGGTTTTTACTCAGTGATCCACGTACCACCTTTACAAATTCTTAACCATTCTTCGAATTCGATCGTACTCATCAAGTACCCTCTTCAGTTTGCATAACAAACTAGGATCTAATCAACGGCTTTGCCACGTCTTCATTTCAATAAATTGGAGGGTAACACGGTATTCCATACCATTCTTCATATGAATCATCAATCTACAAGCACGTAGGCTGCTATTTCTTGCAAATTCTATCAGGGACAGAAAATTTTTCTCATCTTCTACTAGGGTCTTCTGTGCAATTTCCAAGCACATCATCTAAAGTCTGCATCATTTGGTCACTTTGTTCTTCAATATACACTACTTGTAGAGACTTTATTGCAAAGTCTATAACAATGTTGTCCCATTTCATTTCTGGGGCCAACAATGGGTCAATTTCTTCACACATTTCTAACGGTTAGACTTTACTTTGCGTACAAGTCAATTACTTTTCATATGACTTTCAATACCTTTCTTCTGTCCCGGCCACCAACACATAGGTTTTATCGACCTATCCAGTTTGGTATTGCTCCGGGTATACTGCATATCTAATACAAAATACATCTTTTCAAGATGATTTTCATATTTCACTTGGCTTTGGAACTCACATACACAACCACCAAGGGTTTTCAATCGCCGTGAGTTTCTAACTAGCTTCTTTCAATAGCTAATCATTCATTCATTTTTTCGTGCTTTCAGACTTGCACATATCTTTCTGTGCTACCCGAATCAACTCAGGTAATCAATTTGCCACACTCATACATGTGGATGTAACCTTCAAAAGTTACTCTTTTCAATTCAAGGCATCTATAGCCACATCTGCTCTTCCGAGATGGTACAAGATTTCATAACCGAAATCTTTAAGTAACCCATCTATCTTTGCTATCTCATATTTAGTTTCTTTTGATCAATTAAGTACTTCAAACTTATATTGTAAGAACCCGCGAAAAAGTCAAAAAGGGTAAAACCGTCTTTTGTCATATTGTACGACTATTATGTGTAATAATATGTATTTGTAAAATAATAAAGTGAGAAATAAAAAGTTTATGTGGAATTTGGAGTTTTTACCGGGTGAATAGTGAAATTTGACCAAAAAGGGTAAAATGGTCATTTGACATTAAAATGACCAAAAATGTTAAGAAAATGTCAAGTTGGAAGTTAATGGGACATTGTTGCAAGAATTTGGGTCTTAGGACCATTTTTGTAAAGAAAGTGAAAAATTAGGGACCAATTGTGTAATTATTTTATATGCATTTAATTATAAAATGAGAGATTAAACTCTCATTCTCCTAGAAATCAGTAGAGACTTCCAGAGAGAGTTAGAGAGAGCGTGAGTGAGCAGGAAGAACACGGGAGGAGGAAGAGTTCAAGAATTTCCTTCAAAGAAATCAAAGGAATTAGTAATTCCTAGCTCCAAGAGGTATTGTCCTAACCCTAGAACTCAAATTTCTTGAACGGGAAATCATTCCAAACTTCTGATTTTCCAGAAATCATGAGCTTGATGGGGTTATCTTGTTCAAAATCATCCATCTAGCATGTTATAACTAAGAAATATGCTAGAAATCAAGAAATTTTAATTTTTGGCCAAGAACCCTAAAAACGGGTTTTGTAAGATCAAAGCTGAAATTTTTGGTTTTGTTGGGTCCAAATGATCACTTAGGAAGTATTAAGACACTCCTAAGTGGTTAATTTCAAAAATATGGATTTTTGGTGCAAAATAACAAAAACGGGTTTTTGTAGAAATGGAATTGGAATCAGTGATTCCATGGCTTAAAATCTGATGTTAAGCAAGGGTTTTAGTCATGGGATGATAGAAAACGATTAAGTTAAGTATTAAGCACTTAATAGGGCGAAATAAAGGTCTACAGCTCGAAAAATCGGACCCGAAAACCACCCAGAACATTACACGGCCGTGTAACTTATAGGGTATAAATTACACGACCGTGTAACTAGTATAGGCCTGCAAAAGTTACACGGCCATGTAACTTATAGGGCCAAAGTTACACGACCGTGTAACTCTCTGAGAAGGGTTTTCCGTTTTGATTTTTGGAAATCGGGGTTAGACTTGTCCGTTTGACCTCAAATTTGAAACACAAGTCTAATATGGCCTAAGATTTCATACAAAAATGTCGGAACTGATATACGACCCCTCGGGGGTACTGTAGCAAAATACGCGTATTTCGGAGAAAACTATAAAATAAATTTATTAAAGGTTATACAATTGTATGGCCTGTAGTTACATCATATGAGACTCATAAGTCATAGAAGTAGTTATAGTATGTATTTATTAAATAAATATGCTACTTGTATAGGTGGTGCTTCGAATATTGTTGAGCACGAAAAAGGGAAAGGAGTACGTGAAGCTTAGAAATCTGTAGCTACGTCAAGGTGAGTCTTATGAGGATTTTCTAGTACATAGCAAAAATATTATTTTCAGAAAAGTATGATTTCCAATGTTTATAAATACTAAAGTTTGGAAAATAGTTTTGAATGAAGCTCTATACAAGGGCTTAGTATTTTCAATAGATTTTTTAAAAGTATGATTTACAAAGTATTATGAAAGAAGTTCCTTTTGGGAACTAAGATGTTAAAAGTAGTTTTGATAAAGAGTTACAAAGTTTATGAGTTTTAGTTTATTACAAATTGTGTCCCATTTTGACCAATTTGAGATGAAATGAAGTAAGAATTAAAGAAAGAAAGAAATATGAGTCAGTTGTCCGGACTAGGATCACCCACATAATCGGGGGATCAGAAGACACTACTGGGATGGTACCTCCCGTCGCGAAGTAGTTGTCTAGCTTAGCATACCCTTGTGCTTGAATTCGTTACAAGTCACGAAGGGGAGACAGAATGAGCAAACCGAGTGAGCAGATCTGTTCTGTTCCGCGAGGGGAGCTAGTTGAATGAATTAATTAACTTAATTCATAAGTTTCAGTTGGTCATGAGGAAATGAGAAAGAAAGCAATTTTATAAAAGAAAGTCTTTTTAGAGTTTGAAAGTAAAGAAGAAGAGTTATTTTGAAAATTATGAAGTAAATCAGTTTTAGCAATATACTTTTGATATTTCAAGTTTTGAATAGAAAAGTTTTGGGTCTAAACCCATATTACTCACGAGACTTTATGTCTTACGTATACTATGTTTTTGAAATGCTATGTACTTAGGTGAACGGAGCGAAGATTGAAGTTGAGACCGATTAATACAATGTAAGTTTAAATTATGGTTATTGGTATTGAGTCTGTAATACCCCTCGAGTTTAAGTTTGTAAAATAAAAAAAAAATTTAGTGGCTTTTATAGTCACGAGTTGTAAATTATGTTTGAAAACTGTATTTGTATTTTAAATATGGTTTGAGAAAAGGGGTGTTACAGTTTTGGTATCAGAGCCATAGTTTAAGCGAATTAGGTTGGAATACCATCCTAGTCTTAAACTAGCAAGAGTAGTAGTAAGTTGCCTTAGTAATATAGAAGGCATAGATTGAGTATGACTGTTATAAAGTGCAGTTAACATAAGGAGATAACATGCTACCGCTTATGAAATACTATATAGAATTGCGTATTAAACCGATAATTTGTTCATCTATATAGTAATGGGAGACAGAAGACAAGCTAACAGGGGTGAGGGTAGTCACACTTCTTCAAGAGGAAGTGAACCACATGTTCTGCGAAACGATGAGGCTGAGCCAAACCCACCACCACCACAACCTGTCACTATGGAGGCAATTCAGTTCTTAATTAATAATCTACGAACTGAACTGAGGCAAGATGTGCATAACATAATAGACAGCCGAATGGGTGAACCTAGTGCCCAATCATCACAAGAAGTCTCCAAAAAGACTACTGAGGAAGAGGCTACGGGAGGGAACAAGAAGGAAGAAAAGGGCTGCTCTTTTAAGTCCTTTATGGCTTGCAAACCGCCCGAATACCATGGCAGTTTTGAGCCCAAAGTGACAATGCGATGGGTCCGAGAGATTGAACAAGTGATACAAGCGAGCAAATGTGCAGAAAAAGACCAAGTCACTTTTGCTTCTCGGCAACTGAAGGATGATGCTTTGGTGTGGTGGAACACCAAATATGAAAGTTTGGGAAAGGATGTGGTATATGGTTGGTCATGGGCAGAGTTTGTCACGTGCCTCAAAGATAAATTCTGTCCCACGCGAGATTTGGAGAAGTTGAATGAAGATTTCTTAACGATAAAGAAAGGAGAAATGACGGTTGACGAATATACAAAGAAGTTTTGTGACATGTTACCTTTTGTGGGGGAATCCTACCCCAGTGAGCGGTCCCGAATAAACCGCTATGTCCGGGGTTTGCCATGGAACTACGAGTTAGAAGTAAAGAAAGCCGAAACACTAGATGGGGCGATCAATGCTGCCCGAACTGTGGAAGATATTGGAAAAAGAAGGAAGGAAGAAGGACCTGGTTTTGGTGATAAAAGGAAGACAGTTAGTAGTATCAGTGGGAACATAAAGAAGAAAGGAAAAATGAGTACAAGTCAGAGCCGGCAGGGAAGTGTGAAAAAGTGCGAGAAATGTGGGAAAGAACACGGTGGCGAATGCCGAGCGGGATCAAATGCCTGCTTTAATTGTGGCGGATTCGGTCACAAAGCGAAAGATTGTAAAGCCAAGAAAGCCAGCGAAGTGGAGTGTTTCTCATGCCATCAGATGGGACACTACAGTTTCAACTGCCCAAACAAGGGAGGAGAAACTATGGTGTCAACAGCCCAGAAGAAGACCGAACCCCAGAAGGTGAAGACTCGAGCTTTTCAGATCACCAGGGAGGAAGCAAAGGAGACTCACGATGTAGTCTCAGGTATTCTACTAATCAACTCGACACCTGCATATGTCCTGTTTGATTCTGGGTCTACATATTCATTTGTGTCCCATGGGTTTGGAGCTAGATTAAAAGTGCCATTAGAATTGTTAGATCTAGTTTTTGAGGTAGAAGTGGCGGATGGGAAATTCGTTGAAGTTCAGCATATGTATCGAGACTGTGAGCTTGACATCAACGACAAGAAGTTTCGACTTAATCTCCTTCCTATTGGAATTAAGTCCTTTGATGTAATAATTGGAATGGATTGGCTCGGTGCCAATGATGCAAAGATAGCTTGTGGACAGAAGAGGGTGTCTGTTAAAACCCTTGGAGCAAAGGTGTACGTATATGGAGAAAGAAGAACGCACGTGCCAAGTATCGTCAGTGTAGCTAAAGCTCGAAGATGTATCAGGAAAGGGTGTGTATCTTTCCTGGCCTATGTGATGACTAAAGATAAAGTGAAACAAACGTACAAAGACATAGAAGTAGTAAATGAATTCCCAGAAGTTTTCCCGGATGAATTGCCAGGCTTGCCACCAGAAAGGCAAGTTGAGTTCCGAATAGATCTTGTTCCAGGAGCTTCCCCAATAGCACGAGCACCATACCGGTTAGCACCAACAGAGATGAGGGAATTAATGTCCCAGTTGCAGGAGTTATTAGATAAAGGCTTCATCAGGCCTAGTTCTTCTCCGTGGGGTGCTCCAATTCTGTTTGTGAAGAAGAAGGATGGATCAATGCGGATGTGCATTGATTACAGAGAATTGAATAAGATTACCATAAAGAACCGTTACCCGTTGCCCAGAATAGACGATTTGTTCGACCAGTTGCAAGGGGCAGATTATTTCTCAAAAATTGATTTGAGATCTGGGTATCATCAAGTCAGGGTAAAAGAAAGTGATGTAGAGAAGACGGCGTTCCGTACACGATACGGGCATTACGAGTTCCTAGTAATGCCATTCGGTCTTACGAATGCACCAGCGATCTTTATGGACTTAATGAATCGGGTCTGTAAACCATTCTTAGACCGGTTTGTTATAGTATTCATAGATGACATTCTGATCTATTCAAAGAATAAAGAAGAACATGCGAGCCATTTGCGGTTGGTACTTGAGACTTTGAAGCGGGAACAGCTATATGCAAAGTTCTCCAAATGCGAGTTTTGGATGAGAGAAGTGCAGTTCCTTGGACATGTTGTTTCTATCCAAGGTATAAAAGTTGATCCAGCGAAAGTTGAAGCGGTAATGAAATGGGAGCCTCCTAAGATGCCAACAGAAGTTAGAAGTTTTCTCGGTCTTGCCGGGTATTACAGGAGATTTATTCAAGATTTCTCCCGTATAGCAGTGCCACTTACACGATTAACAAGGAAAGAAGAGCAGTTTAGATGGCAAGAGGAACAAGAAAGAGCCTTCGCTACATTGAAAGAAAAGTTGTGTAACGCGCCTGTCCTTACATTGCCAGATGGGACAGAAGATTTTGAAGTGTACAGCGATGCCTCGCATCGAGGGCTTGGCTGTGTATTGATGCAAAGAGGGAAGGTTATAGCATACGCTTCCAGACAGCTGAAAGATCCAGAGAAAAAGTACACAACCCACGATCTAGAACTTGCAGCGATCGTATTTTCCTTGAAGATTTGGAGACATTACTTGTATGGTACAAAGTGCAAGCTATTCACCGATCACAAGAGTTTGCAGTATGTGTTCACTCAAAAAGAGTTGAACATGAGACAGAGCAGATGGTTAGAGCTGATCAGTGACTATGATTGCGACATTATATACCATCCGGGTAAAGCAAATGTAGTAGCAGATGCATTAAGTAGAAAAGCTCCTGAGAAAAGAATCAAGGCAAGGTCGATGCGCATAGAACTGGTGTCCAATATCATAGAGCGGATTAAAGCAGCTCAGCAGAAAGTTGAAGAAAGTGAAAACTTAAAAGATGAAAAGCTAGGAAAAGACATACAGTTTGAAACCAACAGTCAAGGATTAAAGACCTATAGAAACCGCATTTGGGTACCGAAAGGAGGAGGTTTGAGAAAGCTAATTTTAGACGAGTCGCATAAGTCAAAGTATTTCATTCATCCTGGGAGTACCAAGACTTATCAAGATTTGAAAAGACAGTATTGGTGGCCTGGAATGAAGAAGAGAATAGCTAAGTACATCTCCAAATGTGTTATATGTGCACAAGTCAAGGCGGAACATCAAGTCCCGCATGGGGATGCCCAGTCATTGAATATTCCAGCCGGAAAGTGGGAAGATGTAACCATGGACTTGGTTGTCGGGTTACCAAGAACGAGAAGAGGTCATGATAGTATATGGGTCATAGTGGACCGGTTGACCAAGAGTGCACTATTTTTAGCCATAAAAGAAACTACTCCATTGGAGCAGTTAGCCCAGTTGTATTCAGATGAAGTGTTAAGAAGATATGGTGCACCGTTGTCTATCGTGTCAGATAGAGACCCTAGATTTACCTCTAACTTTTGGAGAGCTTTACAAGATAAAATGGGGACAAGAATTCAGTTAAGTGCAGCGTATCATCCACAAACAGATGGTCAGAGTGAACGAACGATCCAGACATTAGAAGACATGCTACGATCCTGCGTGATGGAATTTGGAGGCAGTTGGGATGAACATCTGCCATTAGTGGAGTTTGCATACAACAACAGCTACCATTCTAGCATTAAAATGCCACCTTTTGAGGCATTATATGGTAGAAAGTGTAGAACTCCTTTATGTTGGTTGGAAGCGGGTGAGACTAAGCTTACGGGGCCAGAGATTGTTAGAGTAACTAATGAGAAGATTGGAGTAATTCAAGCCAACATGAAAGCAGCACAAGATCGGCAAAAGAGTTACTCAAATTTAAAGAAGAGACCGTATGACTTGCAAGAAGGAGATTTGGTGATGATAAAAGTGTCGCCATGGAAAGGAGTGGTCAGATTTGGCAAAAGAGGAAAGCTGAGTCCAAGGTACATTGGACCTTTTAGAATCCTAAAGAGAGTTGGGTTACAAGCTTTCAAGATAGAGTTACCACCCAAACTCAGTGGAATACATGATACCTTTCATGTATGCTACTTGAAGAAGTATTTTTGGTAAAGAAGAATTAGTAATACCGTATACTGACTTGAGGGTGGAGACTCCTAGCAAACTGATTGAGGAACCCGAAGCCATCCTAGAAATGCAGACTAAGAAGCTAAGGAACAAGGAGATTGACCTTGTACTCGTCAAGTGGAAGCATCCCTTAGGGTCAAACTTGACTTGCGAGACGTTAGCAGAAATGAAGAGAAGATATCCTAATTTCGTCGATTACGAAAAGATTCCGAGGACGGAATCCGCTTAAGGAGGGGAGACTGTAAGAACCCGCGAAAAAGTCAAAAAGGGTAAAACCGTCTTTTGTCATATTGTACGACTATTATGTGTAATAATATGTATTTGTAAAATAATAAAGTGAGAAATAAAAAGTTTATGTGGAATTTGGAGTTTTTACCGGGTGAATAGTGAAATTTGACCAAAAAGGGTAAAATGGTCATTTGACATTAAAATGACCAAAAATGTTAAGAAAATGTCAAGTTGGAAGTTAATGGGACATTGTTGCAAGAATTTGGGTCTTAGGACCATTTTTGTAAAGAAAGTGAAAAATTAGGGACCAATTGTGTAATTATTTTATATGCATTTAATTATAAAATGAGAGATTAAACTCTCATTCTCCTAGAAATCAGTAGAGACTTCCAGAGAGAGTTAGAGAGAGCGTGAGTGAGCAGGAAGAACACGGGAGGAGGAAGAGTTCAAGAATTTCCTTCAAAGAAATCAAAGGAATTAGTAATTCCTAGCTCCAAGAGGTATTGTCCTAACCCTAGAACTCAAATTTCTTGAACGGGAAATCATTCCAAACTTCTGATTTTCCAGAAATCATGAGCTTGATGGGGTTATCTTGTTCAAAATCATCCATCTAGCATGTTATAACTAAGAAATATGCTAGAAATCAAGAAATTTTAATTTTTGGCCAAGAACCCTAAAAACGGGTTTTGTAAGATCAAAGCTGAAATTTTTGGTTTTGTTGGGTCCAAATGATCACTTAGGAAGTATTAAGACACTCCTAAGTGGTTAATTTCAAAAATATGGATTTTTGGTGCAAAATAACAAAAACGGGTTTTTGTAGAAATGGAATTGGAATCAGTGATTCCATGGCTTAAAATCTGATGTTAAGCAAGGGTTTTAGTCATGGGATGATAGAAAACGATTAAGTTAAGTATTAAGCACTTAATAGGGCGAAATAAAGGTCTACAGCTCGAAAAATCGGACCCGAAAACCACCCAGAACATTACACGGCCGTGTAACTTATAGGGTATAAATTACACGACCGTGTAACTAGTATAGGCCTGCAAAAGTTACACGGCCATGTAACTTATAGGGCCAAAGTTACACGACCGTGTAACTCTCTGAGAAGGGTTTTCCGTTTTGATTTTTGGAAATCGGGGTTAGACTTGTCCGTTTGACCTCAAATTTGAAACACAAGTCTAATATGGCCTAAGATTTCATACAAAAATGTCGGAACTGATATACGACCCCTCGGGGGTACTGTAGCAAAATACGCGTATTTCGGAGAAAACTATAAAATAAATTTATTAAAGGTTATACAATTGTATGGCCTGTAGTTACATCATATGAGACTCATAAGTCATAGAAGTAGTTATAGTATGTATTTATTAAATAAATATGCTACTTGTATAGGTGGTGCTTCGAATATTGTTGAGCACGAAAAAGGGAAAGGAGTACGTGAAGCTTAGAAATCTGTAGCTACGTCAAGGTGAGTTTTATGAGGATTTTCTAGTACATAGCAAAAATATTATTTTCAGAAAAGTATGATTTCCAATGTTTATAAATACTAAAGTTTGGAAAATAGTTTTGAATGAAGCTCTATACAAGGGCTTAGTATTTTCAATAGATTTTTTAAAAGTATGATTTACAAAGTATTATGAAAGAAGTTCCTTTTGGGAACTAAGATGTTAAAAGTAGTTTTGATAAAGAGTTACAAAGTTTATGAGTTTTAGTTTATTACAAATTGTGTCCCATTTTGACCAATTTGAGATGAAATGAAGTAAGAATTAAAGAAAGAAAGAAATATGAGTCAGTTGTCCGGACTAGGATCACCCACATAATCGGGGGATCAGAAGACACTACTGGGATGGTACCTCCCGTCGCGAAGTAGTTGTCTAGCTTAGCATACCCTTGTGCTTGAATTCGTTACAAGTCACGAAGGGGAGACAGAATGAGCAAACCGAGTGAGCAGATCTGTTCTGTTCCGCGAGGGGAGCTAGTTGAATGAATTAATTAACTTAATTCATAAGTTTCAGTTGGTCATGAGGAAATGAGAAAGAAAGCAATTTTATAAAAGAAAGTCTTTTTAGAGTTTGAAAGTAAAGAAGAAGAGTTATTTTGAAAATTATGAAGTAAATCAGTTTTAGCAATATACTTTTGATATTTCAAGTTTTGAATAGAAAAGTTTTGGGTCTAAACCCATATTACTCACGAGACTTTATGTCTTACGTATACTATGTTTTTGAAATGCTATGTACTTAGGTGAACGGAGCGAAGATTGAAGTTGAGACCGATTAATACAATGTAAGTTTAAATTATGGTTATTGGTATTGAGTCTGTAATACCCCTCGAGTTTAAGTTTGTAAAATAAAAAAAAAAATTTAGTGGCTTTTATAGTCACGAGTTGTAAATTATGTTTGAAAACTGTATTTGTATTTTAAATATGGTTTGAGAAAAGGGGTGTTACATATATGATCCATATAAACAGTAAGCTTTACACCACATCAGTAGTGTCTCCAAAGCTTAAATGCCAAAATCATAATTGCTACTGCAATATCATGTATCCAAAGTCAACTCTGGATGCATTTCTATAATCCAATTTATCTTCTCCGCTTAGCATCAATGCTAACGTCAGAGTTTCACACAAGGTTTATTCCAAACCTTTACAAGATACTTGTGGTCTTTCTACCCATTCAAACTTCATACTTTTATTAGTCAACCTTAGTCAACTGGACAGCAATCAAGGAGCAGTTTTCTACAACTCTCCTAAATAACCCGCCAATCCAAGGAAACTACTGATTTCAGTCAGATTCCAAGGCGGTTCCCATTTTTATCACAGTATCATTTCCACTGGATCTACTTTATCATCTCTGGCATTATTAACATGCCCAAAGAATATAAAACTTCTTTTAGCCAAATTTTCCATACTTGTATAATTTTACAAATCACTTATCTCAGTGAAGTAACTCCAATATCTGGTACAATCGTACCTTATTTTCGATCTGGTTTCGAGAATATCAGATTCTCAATAGTCAATGCACATATGCATCAATTTGTCTTTCTTCTTTTCAAACAAGATAGGGCTCCACATGATGACACATTCGGCCATATGAGACCCCAATTCAAAAACAATTTCTTCCAATTGTTTTACCACTCTGCCATCTCTACAGAGGCTAATCAATATAGAGCCTAAATAACGGGAACGGCTCTCAAGACCAGTTTAATCATAAGCTCTTCTCGCCAATCTGGCAGAAATCCTGGAAGTTCTTTTCAAAAGAAACATCCGAGAATTTATTTAAAGTTTTACACTTCTGTCACTGCTTTATTTAGCTTGGCCCATACCACGTATGCCAACTACAACATCATTCCTTTACTAACTCTTTTCCGAGTTTAAGCAAAGGAAAATAACCGGTATTCTTAACAACGGTCATTTACCATGGATTTTCGTCCATTTCATTTCTGATTTAAGAACCATAATGTTCTTGTTTCTACAATTCATGTTAGCATACTTCGTTGCTAACCAATATATAAGCATAATTGCTTCAGTTTTAAAGGTAGTCATCGGCTTCAGATTCATAGGGAAAATGGTCCCGTAAATCCTAGGCAATTTACCTTCCAGGTGTTCAATATCTAGAACATATTTGCTATTTACTATAGCTACTTCCAAAATTTCATCCATAATCATCGATGAAATATTTCAACAAGACATCAAGTCATCGATCCCAAGCATAGCTTCCTGGATCAAATATAACATACACGAGTTATATTCAGAACAATTATATTGGAGATCATATCAGTCTCCTCACGAGCTTCTTCCACAATCTGCTGGAATGCTCATAATACCATTGGTCCTTTTTGACCGTTCATTTCTTCTTTCTTTCCTGAGTTCATCACCCGTTACTCCACATTTAGCATGTGAGTATGTCATAAGGAAGTGATCTATAGTTCCACGCTGGAACCACTTCCGTCCCATACAGCAAACTCGAGCGATATGCTCCCATTTTCTGTAATTTCATCTTGTCAACGGTAGAGTCTCAACTCTAAAATGTTCTAAGTGCTTTTCCTGCACTTCTTACATCACATCATCTTTTCGTTTTGGTCTCTTCCCTTCAAGGCTAGACCTGAATCGTGTTAACTTCTTCTGAGAAGTCCACCAATATTTTCTGCTTTTCTTGTAGTCTCAACTACTGTTCTTTCACCTTGATATCAATCAGAGTGAGCACCCAATTTCTTTCTCTGACCACAGCAGCTACTGTTGCTTGCCATGTGGATTTTCTGCTACTTGTCTCGTTACCCCTCATTCGATGGAGCCTTGAGAAAGGGCTGGTTCGCCTCTTAAAGCTGCATGCCCTAAATTCCTCCAAATAAGATTCATTGCTCATACTTCTTATACGTTAGAAGTCAGCAATAGTTAGGTTATATATGTATAATAACAATGTATACACACCTAACTATACGTCATGTCTATTATCTTAAGGTTTAAGTCCAGGAATCTACTCTATAGACACCTAGTTCACTTAAACCACGGTTCTGATACCAACTTGTAACACCCGGCTTTTAAAACAAAAACACCCCTGAAAATTTTTCATTTTTAACAAAGGTTTCAGTGCTTAAAACCATAAACAAAGGGGTATATTTTAATATAAACGGGTACAAGCGTATCAAGGAGAGTATAAAATACCAAATCTCCTTTAAAGCCGGGCTGCTACTGACAGCATCTACAAGTCCTACTTCATAGTCACGGACTCTATCTTGTCCCCTATCAGTATCATGCTAACCTGCAGGGACAATAACAAATATCGTGAGCTATAAAGCTCAGTGAGTAATCAAATCTGCAAATAACATGTATAACAATACAATCATAAATCTGTCTGGATATCGAATCCAAACTCCTAGCCTTACTGGCTGACCATATATATACCCTAGGATCTCACATCCTATTCTGTAGCCTTACAGGCTGAAATCATAGTAACCTGTAATTAACGAGCCACGTCAGTTATTTGCACATATAATCATGTCTAACCATTTTGTCCCATGTTTCTTAGTCACAATGGACTGCATCATATATCATGGCTAAATAAGCTGCACCATATGTCATAGCTATATAAGCTACACCGGAACGTTCTTAACCTTTAAATCATAGCCCGAAGGCCGCACCAGTTTGTCATAGCCCGAAGGCCGCACCAGAATATCATAGCCAAATAGGCCGCACCAGTTGGATATAACATCCAGAATCATAGCCTTATAGGCCGCACCAGTTGGATATAACATCCAGAATCATAGCCTTATAGGTCGCACCATCTGTTAATAGCTTGTTTCACGATCAATTATGGCTCACGGGTTAGCCCGCTGTTGCCTTGGCTCACGGGTTAGCCCGCTGTTGTCTATATAATTTAACTTATCAGAATAAATTGTGGCTCACGGGTTAGCCCGTTGTTGCCTAGACTCACGGGTTAGCCCGCTGTTGTCTATATAACAGTTTACATAGATATATTGACTCACAGTTCCGTTCTTGTCTATTATAGACTCACGGCTTATCTGGTCTTGTCATTTTATTGACTCACAGTTCCGTTCTTGTCTATTGTAGACTCACAGCTTATCTGGTCTTGTCATTTTCATATGTCTTTACGCTTGTCATTTTCGTCCCTCGAAGCTGTTTCAACTTGTAACAGTTCAATCATCATGTATCATATATGATATCAGTGAGATTACTCACCTGGATGCTTGCTACAACTAGCGTTTGTTGTTCCTTGCCTTGAAATGAAATCCGTAGGATTTTGTCCCGTACCTATAATTCCATTTATTATCAAAATGATTATAGGTCAATAACCATTCCAATTAACTCTAATACAATAGAGTTCAATATAATATCGTTATAAACAATGCCTAGTTAATAAACTTTCCGTTTACTAACTTTATATGAATTTTACTATTCACCGAGGCATTCGGATCGATCTACAGTGCCCCCGAGGGGTCGGAAACTCAATATAAAAATTTTCCCAAACTTTTCAGACCATAACGAGCCTACGGTTCAAGTTTGAGCTAAATCGGACAAGCCAAACAAAAGTTAGCGTTTCTGATTCCCTGCCTGGCCCCTGCCTGGAGGCGCACCGCGCCTAGGACAGGGCGCACTGCGCCTGGGCGCACCCCGCCAGGGGCTTGGGCGCACCGCGCCTGGCGCCTGCGCAGGTCTCCTGTCCAGCCGCGATTTGTGCACTGTAGCACGCAGTTTTAGCCCATTAAGTCCTTAATCCAGTCCTTAATCGTTTGGGGTTTGTTTCTAGGCTAAAACCTTATACTTTAACAAGGTTTTCAACCATTCAAAACAACTAAATTAATCAAAATGAAGAATTAGGGTTCTTAGTCCCAAAACCCCCAAAACTTCAAATTCATCATAAATAACAACCTACTTCCATTATCTTGAATTAAGTCTTTTTTAGCATGACTTAATGGAAGTATTAAACCATTTTAACCACAAAATCCTAACTGAAAATGCAGTTTTCAGTTCCTATCAAATTCATCAAGGACTAACAAGCTAGAACTTGAAGAACTAACCTTTCAAGCTTCAATTTCTTCAATTCCATAGCTATGATCCGAAATGCCACTTAAACCTTCAAGGATTCTTCAACTTTTGCAGAATTTGTAGAGAGAAAACTCTCTCCCGTTGCTGCCCAAAATCTGCACATGTGGGGAGAAATTCCAACTATTTATACCTCCAAAATTTACAATTTTGGTCCCTAAGTTCCATTTCTTGAACTTTGGCCACAATAATCAAGTTTTATTACAATAAAACTTCCATTCTTTATACATTTGCCACAAACAACAATATTTTTCATATTTGGTCCTTCACATGGTCAAATGACCAAATTACCCTTTTGTGGTAAAATGACCAAAATCAGTTTTTATAACATTTTAAGTTCAAAACTCAAAATATTATTTCAAACTAAATTCTTTTCTGTCCAAAAGACCAATTTACCCTTCCAAGGTAAAATGACCATTTTACCCCTTTTTATTTTATTACATAAAAAGAGTGTCTTGGCGTTACAATAGATCATATGAACTGGTATCTTGCAGTAAGAAAGACTCTGAAGCGGGCATACAAGAGAAACTTTCGAGTATAGGCTTCGGATGCACTTCACACAAAGGGGGAGATTGTTGAGATATTTTGTGATAAAGTGCTGATATATCCGAAGTCCTACCCACAAGAAACCCCGAAGTGAATAAACAAGAGGAGACACCAAAGTCTAAAGACTCCGAAGTGCTATGCATAAAAGATCCGAAGACTTCACAGCCTGTCCTCTTGTCTTTTGTGTGCACGCGTATAGTACAATACGTGTTGCATGAATCTTCTATCCTATTGGCTAGTACACTGATAGGATATTCTCTGTAAAAGGTGTACTAGTGGTATCACTGATTCAATATAAATATCAGTGATACCATACCGTGTCAAATGTGAGATTACAAGATTAGTTTACGTGAATTGTATATCTCCAAGATAGAAAACCCAACTGTAAAACCAAAGTTCTAATCGAATCATTCGGCACATGTTATTCATATCTTATTATTTAATTAAGCTCTGTTGCATTATCATTGTGTGATTGATTGTGTAATTGATTCCATATCTATATTAGTTCATCTATTCTCATATTTCAACTCCCAACATGCTTATCTCTTACTACTTTATTAGTAAGTTGAGCAGATAATAAGGACTTGAACTTTATATTTTATATCTCAATTTATTTGTTGAGTTTGACGCCTCAACATCATTTCAAATAAAAACTTAAAATTCGATGACATAAAAAAAACGACATACAACGGATAATTTAAAACCTACGAATTTAAAAAAAGACACACGATACGGATAATTTTAAACCTAGGAAATTTAAAAAACGACACATCCAACGCAAACCCGCTTCACCTCCATCCTACAAGTTATATTTTTCCTTGATACCCCGTTTCACTTCCATCGCCGCTTCGTACATGTCACCCGACAAATGGCTAACGTCGGCAAAAAGCAATTTCATGTCGGACCGACGCTCTTTGTCCGCATTCACAACCTTCGAGTATTTGATGTGTTCTTGCAAAGTTGTAAGCAAACCCGAAAACTCCGGCCGAATTTGTTGAATCTCGTCAGATCCATATGTAACCGACGAGTGTGAGGACGTCGTTTTTTTCTTGCCTTTCCGCTTCGTGGCATCTCGACCCATCGGACGACTTGGTGGTTCGACCTCAAGTATGTCGTCGTTTTCATCGTTGAGATCCACTCCTATATGCGCGTCGGATGTATCGTGATACGACTCGCTTTCGTCGGTAATCATCGTTGAGATCCGCTAGACCATTGCGCCTTTAAATTTTTTTACGATCCCGTTGACATGCAACACCTCCTTGTTCATATTCGCCCATTTGGTGGTGCATTGGTCTTGAGTTCGGTAATCATCTCCTAGGTCCATGCCGACTCGAAAGCGGTTCGTGACGCGAAACCAAAACTTGTCGCGCCCTTGGTCTTTACCGGTGGATGCGTCCTCCGATATGTCAAGCCACGACCGTGCCAACTCCATCTCCTCCTCGATAGTCCATAACTTGTTCTTCGCCCTCCCTTTGGGTTTCTCGACCGGTGCTTTTGCCTTCATTTTTCCTTTTTTTCCGTTGGAGCGGCATCTCCTCCGTTTCGCTTTCCGCTTCCTCGATCGATATGGGTGCGTTTGGGGTTTGTGGAGTTTGTGGAGATGGCGTTTGGTATTGAGTGTTGAATTGTAGAAATGCGTTAAAATTTTGTTGCATCATTTGCGGATTGAATTGTGGAAATGGTTGTTGCGAGGGCATCGGGAATTGGTTGTACAAAGTAAACGGATTTTGCGTTTCAAATTACGGTCGGTATGGTGGTGGGGATGACGGATCGAACCCAAAGATATTTGGGTTTTGGTTGTTCGGGTTTTTAGCAATGTAGATGAAAGTGTAAAAAGATGTAAAATTTTTTGTTGTGGTTTGGTAAAATGTGTTTAAAATGAATAGATGGGTATATATATATATATATATATATATATATATATATATATATATATATATATATATATATATATATATATATATATATATATATATGTATGTATGTATGTATGTATGTATGTGTGTGTGTGTGTGTGTGTGTGTGTGTGTGTGTGTGTGTGTGTGTGTGTGTGTGTGTGTGTTTAGGTAAAAGTTTAAATGTAAAAAAAAATTTAATGGAACCAACGTCCACTTTCCAACGGATATATTCCCTTTCAACGTTCAAATCTCAGCTAGGCAAGCATGCCGATCGCTGATGCCACCAGTGGATGCCGCTAACGCGGTATGGTTGATGCCGCCGGCATCAAATGCCAGCTCGGATACCGACGGCATCCCTTCCCTCATTCCGTGTAGTCTAATTATCAAGATCAAGATTGTTAGATTGCCTTCCAATAATTTAATATTCACACATACGCCATTGGGTAAATATAGGGGCATACAAGTCAATTTAGTTATTTTTTAAAATTAAAATGATTATAAAATATGAAAATTGATTATAAAATTTTAAAAATTGTTTAAAATTAAAAACTGGATAAATATGATATTTTTGAAGTTAAGATGGGTAAACACGATATTTAAATTTAAGATCGGACAAATACAATATTTTCATCTTTTTAGGATATACACGAAATTCGTCAGAAAAAAATTATTTGTTGTATAGTTCATACAACAAGGCCGATCAAAATTGGCTGTCACAACTCATACCGGTAAGTCACTCGGTCTCCGTGATTCACTTTATGATGCAATTTTCTTCACGCAACGGATCTCATGGCAATTGGCAAACATATTATTAGTGATTTATGTT
>CM042015.1:15711872-15726974 GCA_023525715.1 Cichorium intybus | reverse complement strand
ACCCTTCAAAAGCCACCAACCTCCATCCGTTTGGAATAAGTGGTTGACATCTTCATCACCAGCACTGCAAAATGAACAAGACATCGAAGCCAATCTAACTCCTCGAATAGCCAGATTCACAGCAACAGGAATACGGTTAAGCAACAAACGCCATACGAAGCAATTCACTTTAAGTGAAATCCAATTACACCAGGAAAACTTTAAATTACTGCTACTCCACCGATTCTTGCTAATCTCATGTCTTAAAGATTGAACCGAAAAGGAACCACAACAGGCCGCTTTCCATTTCCACGAGTCGGGGATGCTGCCGAGACTAACACTATTCACCTTGTCCGTGAGGTTAGCTAATTCACGTTGCTCATATATATATATATATATATATATATATATATATATATATATATATATATATATATATATATATATATATATATATATATATTATACTATAAACCATATATAAATTACAACCCCTTATGCACAATTGTCTTAATTTTTAAGATAGTACAAGTTATAATACACAATGCACAATTTACAAAACATATTGTACAATCTTATTAAGCATTAACTAAAACTGAAGGTTGAAACAGAAACTGTTCACACAAATAGCTGGGGACGGATTGCTGTCACGTGTTAAATTTAAGACCAAAAATTAAAGGGTACCACTTTGTAATGAGTCATTGTCTTTCGCGTAATATCAAAAGTTGTAATTCAAAATTTCAAAATTTGAATTCACGAAAATCACTCCTCGGTTGTGGTGATTCTAGAACCATAAAATCCGCTACCACTCCCACATGAATACAGAATACTACCTCACAACATTGCCGTCTCTCATTTGGGTTTTCTCCCATCGTCTCAGTTTCTCTTTCTCTACAATGTTACTCACACCAGCCGTCACCATCTTCACAGCCACCGCTAAGATGTCCGGACAGCAACCACAACAATCACATTTGCGCCTAAGCACCGGCCTTCATCAGACCTCGACTGTTGGTCCATCTTCTTTCACCACCAAACCGTCGACTCCACCATTGTCTGTCAGCATCGACAATCCAACCCACCACGATCATCGTTGCCACTGCTAAACATCGCCACCATTGTCTATCCGCTGCTAAGCACCACCGCCTCCTCCAAGAACCCTAGATCTAAGACAGCGTCCAGTCATCGCTGACCGTCGAGGAAGACAACCATGGTATTTTCTTTTTTGCGTCTCACTACCCATACACATTTCCAGTTGATGGGGTTGTAGTTTCTAGCCTCTCCTTTTTTGATAGGCATGAAACAACAGCTAACCTTCACCACTCAAGACCATCACACCATCGCCATCAGATCCACTCCTACAATCTGTATCCCTCCATCGTTCATCACAACGAAATGCCCATCTGATTAGGGTTAGATACTCTGTCTACATCTCTCTCTCAACAGCTATTTCTACTCGTTCTAGATTCGGTATAGGTGGATTGTGGGAAGTCTTTTCTTCAACCAAACATAAATCATAGAACAATAATTCGTGTTTTCCATGTGGGCTTCCTTTTGATTTCATATTTGCAGAATCTTTTGCCGATAGAGCTCTGTTCTCGAAGTGATGGGAGAAGAGAAGGGTGAAGTTCTTGAAGCTGTGCTGAAGGATACTGTGGATTTGGTAATTGATCTGTTTTGATTCTAAAATTTGCTCTTATTTTTGTGAAATTGTGTTTTTTAGCTATTGGGTTTGACTCATTTATGCAGGAAAGCATACCCATTGAAGAAGTTTTTGAGAATTTAAGATGTACCAAAGAGGGTCTCACCAGTTCTGCTGCTCAAGAACGAGTAGCCATTTTTGGGCATAATAAACTCGAAGAGAAGAAGGTATTTAAACTTTGTTAGTTTTTCTTTCAACCCAACATTGTGATATTTCGAAATTCTTGTTCTGATTTGGGCATTTTTAAGGAGAGCAAATTCTTGAAATTCTTAAGGTTTATGTGGAATCCCTTATCATGGGTCATGGAAGCTGCTGCTATAATGGCAATTGCCCTCGCAAATGGAGGGGTAAGCCTTTAATCACTTATTCCCACGATTTAAATCAAGAATCACGTCTTTATCTTGCTGAATGCATCGCAATTGTTTCAGGGAAAGCCTCCAGATTGGCAAGATTTTGTGGGTATCATTGTTTTGCTTGTGATAAATTCTATCATTAGTTTCGTTGAAGAAAAGAACGCGGGCAATGCCGCAGCAGCTCTTATGGCTAGACTCGTCCCAAAAGCCAAGGTTTTGCTGCCAAATTTAGCTCAAAACATTGTCCTGCTTAATAAACGGGTTGTTAATGTTATTTTGGAATTTGCATTTCAAGATTCTTCGAGATGGACGTTGGAATGAGGAAGATGCTGTGATTTTAGTTCCCGGGGATGTAATTAGTGTAAAACTCGGAGATATTATTCCCGCATATGCTCGTTTGCTTGATGGTGATCCTTTGAAGATTGATCAAGTATCTAATTGAAGCTGAAATTATAATCTTGATCATGGGTTTCGGTTTTTACTGAATGTTTGTTTTGCAGTCTGCTCTAACAGGCGAGTCACTTCCTGTAACAAAAGGCCCGGGGGACGGTGTGTACTCCGGTTCCACTTGTAAACAAGGTAAGATTGAAGTGATTGTGATTGCAACCGGAGTTCATACCTTTTTCGGAAAGGCTGCTCATCTTGTTGACACCACCAATCAAGTCGGTCACTTTCAAAAGGTTTTGACAGCAATCGGGAACTTCTGCATTTGTTCGATTGCTGTGGGCATGCTTATTGAGATCATAGTAATGTTCCCAATCCCAATCGCCATGCCGATCGTTCTTTCTGTTACAATGGCCATCGGGTCCCACCGTTTAGCTCAACAGGGAGCCATTACTAAAAGAATGACAGCAATTGAAGAAATGGCGGGCATGGACGTGCTTTACAGTGATAAAACCGGAACATCGACACAAAACAAGCTGACCGTTGACAAGAATCTCATCGAGGTCATTTCATAACCATTATCATGTAAACATGTATCTTGACTTATCTACTGCTTTTTGTTTGACTGAATCACTCAGGTGGTTTGCTAAAGGTGTAGATGCAGATACCGTTGTTTTGATGTCGGCTCGAGCTTCAAGAACTGAAAACCAGGATGCCATTGATGCTGCTATAGTTGGCATGCTCGCTGATCCAAAAGAGGTAGTTTTTTCAAGAATCGAGTGTGTGAAACAATTTTTTTTCTTCTTTTTTGTTAAAATATTTCTCTCATTCAAGAAGTGCATTTTTTACCATTTAATCCTACTGATAAGCGGACTGCATTGACTTATTTGGATAACGAGGGTAAAATGCATAGAGTCAGCAAAGGTGCACCCAAGCAGGTAGTGTGGCATTTGGGTTTATAAAAATAAGTTGACTTTTGGTCTACCGTTGTTGATATCTTGTGTTTTTTTTTCTTGATATTGTTTATAGATTTTGAATCTTGCGCATACCAAATCAGATATTGAACGCCGAGTGCATGCTATCGTTGACAAGTTTGCAGACCGAGGCTTACGGTCACTTGCTGTAGCATACCAGGTGATTT
This sequence comes from Cichorium intybus, assembly GCA_023525715.1. Taxonomy (NCBI): domain Eukaryota; kingdom Viridiplantae; phylum Streptophyta; class Magnoliopsida; order Asterales; family Asteraceae; genus Cichorium; species Cichorium intybus. The sequence continues at coordinate 15,723,418 of CM042015.1, read as the reverse complement.
ATAATTTATATTAATCTAAAGTGTTGATCCAACTGGCAATTGCCATCTTGACTTTTAATCTTATGCGCTTTATTGGTAAATTGTTGGTTTTTTTTATTATCAAAATAGGACGTGCCTGAGGGACGAAAAGAGAGTCAAGGAGGACCGTGGCAGTTTATAGGTCTCATGCCTCTCTTTGATCCACCAAGACATGATAGTGCTGATACAATACGAAGGACTTTGGATCTTGGAGTAAATGTTAAGATGATTACAGGTGCGACATTTGAGGTCAAAAACCGTATCAATTTCAAATTCGACTACTACTACCATGTTTGACATTAAAAGTCAACTCTTTATTTAGGGGATCAACTGGCGATCGGGAAAGAAACGGGACGTTGTCTTGGAATGGGGACAAACATGTAGCCTGTCATGCACCAAGTCTACTTTGCATCAGACATGAAATTGCATTTTACTTTAATTTATACTTTGCAAAGGGTCTACTTTTCATTACATTTTTTTTAATTTTTAATTTCGCTATTAAACATCAGACATGCATCATGCATCAGGTCTGAAATGGCATTCTACTTCTGAAATGGCATCCGACTTGGGGAATGAAGGCGGCAGCAGCAGGGTACGAAGGCAAATAAGAGGCGAACATGTTATTCATTTGTATGTGGGTGGGTATGACTTTTGAGTCACTTCTTATATGTAGGCCATTTAAAATGTGAGTTTAGCATGATAGGAATTTTGAATTTGAGTGTTTGTTAGCAGTTTGTACATTACAACCATTTGTTTGATGAATAAATTGAAATAAGCTATACCAGATTACATTCTTTTATTACCAAATTTATATTACAATCATTTTAAGTCTTTGAAAACCCCCTGATTCCATTGTACCAATTAGCTATAATTTGTAGCATCAACGATATGTGCATCATGGCTATATGATTCATTTATGAATTTAAAAAAAATAAAAATAATGCCTAATATAAGGTACATAGGGCGGTTGATGCTTGTAAGAGTGTCTTAAGAGGCTTACATGGCAAAAAGATAGGCGAACATGAATTGGACATGGTTGTTGATGAAGCTAAATTACGGTTTTGTCCCTGACAGGCTAAACGGACGTTGCTGATGAAACATGAAACCGAAACTAAGTCGAATGCGTACTGGCTTGGGTTGATAGCTCATTTGCAAGCATATGAAGGTAATATTACTAGACTACTACAAAAAGACTATTTTACCTTTTATTGGAGGATAAACTATTTTATAACCATATTTTGACATGTATTTTCTAAAATATATCGTGTATCAAAGATTTGACAAAGCTATATGAAGCTGCAACTATTGAAGACGTATACTTGGCTTATGAACAATTGAAAATTGATGAACAATCTTTGTACTGCTGCACACACATAAACTTTAGTACATTGCCCTTTGCCCCTTTGTTTACTTTGTCTTTTGTTCATATTAAAACATTATACTTCTATTTATCATTTAATTGCAAAATATCTCTATAGTTCCAAACCGATTTCTAAAATTTTTTCCCATTTTTGGTCCCACATTCTCGGGTTTTTACCGTCCCCTATATCGTTGGAAAGGTAATCAATCGCCCGAAAAGAAATTAATCACTCTCATATTTGCCAACTCCCCCTCGCATCTGCAACCTAAAACCTAAAAAGTAATTGCCGAAACGAAACTATTTGCCGCCGCCGCATTGCGCGGGTACGCAGCTAGTATATATATATATATATATATATATATATATATATATATATATATATATATATATATATATATATATATATATATATATATATATATATATATATATATATATATATATATATATATATATGTATATACATATACATATATATATATATATATATATATATATATATATATATATATATATATATATACATATATATATATATATATATATATATATATATATATATATATACATATACATATATATATATATATATATATATATATATATATATATATATACATGTGTATATATATATATATACATATACATATATATATATATATATATATATATATATATATATATATATATATACATACATATATATATATATATATATATATATATATATATATATATATATATATACATATACATATATATATATATATATATATATATATATATATATATATATATATATATATATATATACATGTGTATATATATATATATACATATACATATATATATATATATATATATATATATATATATATATATATATATATATATATATATATATATATATATATATATATATATTGCAAATTGAGGATGAATCCGATTACATGAGTCGTAATATTCTACAGCTACACTAGGTACATCAGGCTAACTACGGTTCTTCGTCTTCAACCCTTCGCCGAGGAGAGTGCACAGAGACTAGACCCACACGCGCAACCGGCAAACATTGGTGCATAGCACACGCCCACCCCGTAAGTACGCCCTGCAGGCAACTGACTGGGTAAACCCAGCCCCGGGTACACACAACACCGGCTAGCACAGAGGCTACAAGTGGGGCATTAATATCTTTAGCCACCAATTGCACTCGGCAAGGTTCGAACCCACAACCTCGCATATGCGAGGCATGAGTCTTACCCGCCAAGACCACCGCTATATATATATATATATATATATATATATATATATATATATATATATATATATATATATATATATATACTCCCTCCGTCCCAAAATGATAGTCCACAGACAAAAAACACACAGATTAAGAAAACATTAAATGCATCTTACTTTTTCCCACAAAATGATTGTTTTACCCTTCCTTTGCATTTAATGCCGGCACTAGATGTGTTGGCTGTTACAATTAAAGTTAGGGTATTTTGGTAAAGATGTCATTTATATTTAGAAGTGGACTAACATTATGGGACAAACTAAAAAGGAAACATGGACTATCATTTTTGGACGGAGGGAGTATATATATATATATATATATATATATATATATATATATATATATATATATATATATATATATATATATATATATATATATATATATATATATATATATATATATATATATATATATATATATATATATATACTCAGGATCAAATGAGAACCATTTTTTTGTGAGAACCTAGGAACCTTTTGACTGAGATTTTTTTTTCAAAAAAATAACTTAATACACTAAGTCGCTTATATTTAATATCTTTTTTCAAAAAAAATTGAAAAAGAAATATGTATACACGAGATGTGCACATATGCATTTTTTTCGCAAGTGTGTATATGTTCACGTTTTATGCATATGTGCGCATTTCGTATATGCATGTTTTTTTCAATTTTTTTTGACAAAAGGTCTTAAATATAAGCGACTTAGTGTATTAAGTCATTTTTTTTTGAAAAAAAAAATCTCAGTCAAAAGGTTCTTAGGTTGTTACGATAAAAATGGTTCTCATTTGATCCGGACTATATATATATATATATATATATATATATATATATATATATATATATATATATATATATATAATTCCCTTTTCAAATTATATTTGTAGTTTGCAAGTGTAAGTTATAAAGTAAATAATGTTTAGTTGGATGTGTTTAAATTTATTGTCATACAAATCAATAAAACATTATTTGAGTTGAACTTAAATTTGCGTGAAGCTAGACTGACTATCCCGAATATACCGAAGAAAATGAAAAATACTCAACGGAGACCAATCTGATTCAATCATTCAAATAAAGATGGGTTCTTTTTCGTTCAGAAAAATAGAACCATTTTGGATAGGACTGAATTTAGCTTTGCGCACCTCTACGCTCATTAAGCCAGAGTCAAAAGACGACTTTGACTAAACTTAATTTTACACTTTTAAGTTCTCTAGCATGCATATTCTTTTAATAAAAATTAGGGATGTCAATCGGGGAGGGGAACCGGGGAATTTGGAGACCGGGGACGGGACGGCTATCCCCGTCCCGTTTGACCCGTTGACATCTCTAATAAAAAATTAAAAACGCAATAGTAGGCCAAATTAGCTAAGAGCCTATCATCTATATGGATTGGGTTTTATCACCTTAGAGCAAATGTTGTTTTGTTCCCAAGATTGCCGTCAGGAGAAGCACAGTTGACGACTATGGGAGGAGGACTGAACAAGGGTATCCAGAATCAATTGGTTAAAGAGGTTTGTTATGACAGCTCTAATGTTTTGCATCATAATTTAGGTCATAGATCATATGCTTCTGCTCTAGGAGGTGGTAGTGTACAAGAAGATAAAGTGAAACAGGTGAAGCGTATCATTCTTGAGGATGCTGATTTATTGAAAATCCAGGACCATACTTTGGTATTGATAGCTAGGGTTCGTGAACAGCTTGCTATGCCGAATTTGTACCGAATATGTGCTAATGAAGGTTTCAATGACCTTATAATTAGACATGTTGGTGGTCTTTGGGTCTGGATAGAATTTTCCACCTCAGTTTCTTGCATAGCTTTTCAAAAGAATATAAGTCTTAAAGGTTTTCTTAAAGATATCAGTCCATTGAAAAGAAATTTCGTGATAGATGAAAGAATGGTGTGGTTAGAAGTGGAAGGGCTACCGTTATGTGCGTGGGGTGCAGCAGCGTTTAAGAAGATTGCGTCTATTTGGGGAAAATTTATGTTTTTTGAAGACGGGGTAGAGATGTTGGGGAACGGGGCTCGTATTTGTGTTAACACAAAACACAAAGAATTAATTTCGGAAATGATTGAAGTTCGTATTAATGAGGTTGATTATAAGGTGAAAGTGAATGAATTACATACGTGGTATACTAATATTGATGAATTAGAAGAGAATGATAGTGAGGAGGAAGATGAAGATGGGTTGGATGAAGAAGTTTATAGTGATCAGAATGGAGAAAAATACCAAACACATAACAAGATATTCACTCATAAATCGCAAGTGGAGATGACTCAAATTAATGAACAGGAGAATTTAAGCACACGGGCCAAGGTGCTAGAGGAGCCTGTGATCCTATCGGACGATATGGATTCACAATTTGATGGACCTCATTTCATTGATAAAGATGGCGAAGAGGGGTTATCTCAGATGGAAGATGGGTCCCAAACCCCATTAAATAAATTAAATCGAGTAGATGGAGGAAGTTTAAAAAAGTCTGGTGGAAGTCAAGCATTTATAAGTGGGGGAATGAGTGACTTTGTTCGTATTTGCAGCACTCGTTTTCCTAGGGAGAAGAAACGTGCAGTTTCACGTGTTGCAAGAGGTAAAGATGTGCTAATAAAACTTCAAAAGGTGATTGATGAAGGTGGAGTTATGGGGTATGACATGGGAGGTTGTGTAAATACCTTGAGCAAGATTATGGAGAGAGTGGGTGATAAAACATGTTTTTAATGAATATTATGTCCATTAATATTCGTGGATTGGGTAAAGCTAAGAAGAGAAGATGGGTTAAAAACCTTTGTTTTAAGCATGGCGTTTCGTTTCTTGGTGTTCAAGAAACGGTGATGTCTAATGTTCAGATTCAGAAGATTCGGTCTATTTGGGGTAATTTTCGTTTTGATTTTGCTTGTTCGTCTTCTAGAGGTAGATCGGGGGGCATTCTTTCTGTTTGGGACCCTGCTAGTTTTAAACATGAGAATATAACTTGTCGGGAGAATTTTGTTATGGTCGTAGGAAAATGGTCAATGGTTGATATTACCTGTCACATGATAAATGTGTATGCCCCTCAGACGGGTCCAGCTAGAAATCAGTTGTGGATGGAGATTTTAGAGATTATTAGCAATAACAATGGGATATTTTGTTTATTTGGGGATTTTAATGAGGTTCGGGAAGAGAACGATAGATTTGGTACTCTGTTTTCACAGCAAGGTGCCGATATTTTCAATAAGTTCATCGAAGATGCGGGGTTGGTTGAAGTGAATTTAGGGGCAAAAAGATATACTTGGATCAATAAATTAGGTACTAAAATGTCAAAGCTGGACAGATTTTTTGTGTCTGTTAATGCGTCTCACGTTTTTGTGGATATGGCGGCTGTGGTTTTGGAGAGGAGGTGGTCGGATCATTGTCCCATTTTGTTACATAAGGTGAGTGAAGATTTTGGTCCTAAACCGTTCCGTACATTCAATTCTTGGTTTTTGGTTGATGGGTTTAAGGATTTTGTTTACAATAACTGGAGAGATATTATTTCTGAGGATGAGATTGATAGTATGGTGGTGTTTAAAAACAAACTCAAAAAGTTGAAGTTGGCGTTGAAAGGGTGGTCAAAGGAGATGAGATCGAAGGAGGAAGAGCATAAAGATAATTATTTAAAAGAGATGGACGAAATTGACTTACGTATTGACAGCGGGGGTGGCGTCTGATGATGATAGAAATAGACGTATATTCTTATTTAAGGAAATTGATACTTTTGTTAATAGACAGCAGATGGATTTGGCTCAAAAATCAAAAAGAAAATGGGATGTAGAATGGGATGAAAACTACAAGTTTTTTCATGGCATGCTAAAACAAAGTAGAAGACATCAGATGGTTCAAGGCATTATGGTTGATGGGGTGTGGTGTACCAATCCCTTGGAAATAAAAGATTTATTTAAAAATTATTTCCAAGATAAATTTGGTGCGATCAATGTTAACATTCCAGAGAGTTACAATCCAGATTTTTCTAAAATTGGAGAGGAAGATCGTGTTTGGCTGGATAGGATCCCAGATGTAGAAGAAATTAAAGATGCAGTGTGGGCGTGTGGTGGAGACAAAGCACCGGGTCCGGATGGGTTTTCTTTTCACTTTATTCATAAATTCTGGGATATTCTGAAAGATGACATCGTTCGGTATGTGCAAGATTTTTGTAGCCGTGGTGAGATGGCGAGGGGTTGTAATTCTTCATTTATCACTCTGATCCCGAAGATTTCTAATCCTTTACACGTTAAGGACTTCAGGCCTATTTCATTGATTGGGACGCAATACAAAATTCTGGCTAAGATGATGGCATTAAGGATTGTTAGAGTGATTGATTCCTTAGTCTCAAAAGAACAAACGGCGTTTATTAAAGGGCGTCAAATTCTTGATGGCGCTTTAATCCTTGGTGAAACAGTGAGCTGGTATAAGAAAAAGAAGAAAAAACTCATGATATTTAAGATCGATTTTGAAAAAGCGTACGACTCTTTAAGTTGGGAGTTTCTTGATGTTGTTCTTCGGAAATTTGGATTTGGGGACAGGTGGCGAGATTGGATTAAAGAGATGTTACGATCTTCTAGAGCCTCCGTTCTTGTTAATGGTAGTCCTACAGAAGAGTTTTCTATTGGTAGGGGTTTACGACAGGGTGACCCGTTGTCTCCTTTTTTGTTTATTCTTGCCATGGAAGGGTTACATAAGTTGATCTCAGAGGCGATAAATAGTGGAGTTTTTACTGGAGCTAGAGTTGGAAGTGAGGGTATCCTGGTGTCCCATTTACTTTACGCCGACGATGTTGTATTTGTCACGGAGTGGTCGGAGGAGGCGATACCAAATATTACTAATGTGTTACATCAATTTTTTGATCTTTCTGGTCTTAAAATTAATGTAAATAAATCAACGGTGTGGTGTATGGTGTTGGAGTGGAGGAGCAGGTGGTTAAAGGTGTTGCTGATAGAGTTGGATGTTCCGCTGGATCTCTTCCTTTTAATTATCTTGGTATTCCAATCGGTGCGAATATGAATAGAATTAGTAGTTGGAATCCGGTGGTTCAAAAATTCAAGAATAAATTGTCAAATTGGAAGGCTAAGTGTTTGTCTATAGGAGGCCGTTTAACTCTTATTAAGTCTGTTCTTGGGAGTTTACCTATTTATTACATGTCATTGTTTTTGGTGCCTAAGGCGGTTATTAATAAGTTAGAAGCGTTAAGGAGCTGTTTCTTTTGGGGAGGTGATTCTGGAGATAAGTATATGGCTTGGGTTAAATGGGAGGAGGTTCTTAATGGTTATGAGAAAGGAGGTCTAGATGTTGGTAGCCTTTCAGCTTTTAATCTAGCTTTGTTACAAAAGTGGCGTTGGAGATTTTATACTCAGTTCGATTGTGGTTGGAGTAGGGTTATTCGTTCGATACATGGTCAGGAGGGGGGGTTCGATACCTCTAATAATAACAGGCTGGTGCAGGGTATTTGGTCTAAAATCGTGGGTTCTTCAGTGGGATTACATAATGATAACATCCTTCCTTTAAATACTCTTGAAAGACGGGTGGGAAGAGGGAATTCTATTCGTTTTTGGAAGGATGTTTGGGTGGGAGGTGATAGTTTGAAAAACAGGTTTAATAGATTGTTTCGTTTGGAGTTAAATCCGGATAGCCTTGTGGTTGATAAAAGGGGAGAGGATGGTTGGATTTGGTCTTGGAGAAGGGATATAAGAGGTGGTGCTGAAGAGGCTCAATATGTCGGCTTATTGGACTTTCTTCACAATATTCACTTATCGGATGGTCCGGATAGATTTTGGTGGAGTTGGATGTTAATGGTGAGTTTTCTGTTAGTGGGTCCAGATCTCATATTGATGGTGTTAAGCTTCACGGAGGTTTGACTCAAACGAGGTGGTTTAAAGTGGTTCCTAGACGTGTTAATATCTTTTTTTGGCGTCTGTTGCTCGATAGACTGCCAACGCGTTTTAACTTGTCCAAGAGAGGTATAGAGATCACTTCTATAACGTGTCCAGTTTGCAATTCAGGAGGAGAAAATTTGACTCACTTAATGTTTCATTGTGAGTTGGCTCGTGAGGTGTGGTTGTTAGTGGCTAGATGGTGTGATGTAACATGGCCGGTAACCTCCACGTTTAAAGAATGGTTGTCTTGGGTGGATTCTAGTCGGTTCAGTAGTATCAAGAAGAGGAGATTGGAGACTATTATAATTACTACGGCTTGGATGTTATGGAGATTTCGAAATTCGGTGGTGTTTGGTTGTGCAAATATTAGAAAAAATTATATCTTTGATTCAATTATTTTATTTTCTTTTAATTGGCTTAAAAATCGAGATTCCAATTCCGGTGTAATTTGGAATTCTTGGTTAATGTCTCCTTTGTAATGGTTCCTGTATTTTTCTAGCTTTTTGCTAGTTTTAATGTTAGATTGCTTTTAAAAAAAAAAATTGTTAAAAGTGCTGGTGACCTAATTACCGGTTAGAGTTTTCTTAAAAATTGAGAATATCGATCAATTTATGAGTAATGAATATCCATATGGGTAATCATTCAAAGTCGAAAACGTTATAAGTCTCCAAACTCTTATCGAAAATTATATACAATAGATCAAATTAATTCTTTTTTTAACCCAAATGAGGTAAAAGTCGATAACCAAATTTGAAAATAAAAAATTTAACTGTAGTTTTTTTTCTAACATAAATATTAAAACCATCAAATTCGATAGAAACTTTGAAAAAGTGCATAAATTATAGAAAACAACCACCAGTTTATGTTTTAGAGTAAATTACAATTTTGGTCCCTGTGGTTTGCATGAAATTTCACTTTTGGTCATCGTTTCGTTTTTCTACGCTGAAGGTCCCTGAACTACACTTTTGCTTACACTATTGGTCCCTTGGCTAGGTAAAAAGACCAATATACCCTTTTTAATTTCTTTTTCTTTTTTCTTTTAATTTTTTTTTTATTTTGAGAATTAAAAAAAAGAAAAAATACCCCCACCCCCACCACCCCTCTCTCTCTCTCTCTCTCGCCACAGTCTTTTGGGTTTCTTAATCTTGTGAGGATTTTGATTCCATGGTTGTTAGCTACGTATAAAAATTGATTGAGAGAGAAACTAAATTCGTCATCAGAACATATCCAATGTTTTACCAGACAAATATGAATTCTAGAGAGAGAAGAGAAATAGAGATTGGGTGAAAATCGGAAGATGAAGAAACTAGCAATAGCAGTTCAAACCGAAGCTCAGTTAAAGCAAGAAATCTTTTTCTCTGTCCGGAAACAAGAACCCAGATCATTAAAAGCTGGAACACCACCGTCAAGCAAGAACCGTGTTGACCAATCCCATAAAAAGCACAATCTGGTTTCGCCAAGTGACATTGAAGAGACTTAAAGAAATGCTTCACACTTACTTGAACACTCATCGCATCTCCCCTCTCGATTGCCCTCCGTGAATGAATCTGAGCACTCAGATTCTCATCTCCAGGAGGAACCGCCGCCTGCTCTCCGACGACCACCAGTTTTCTGAACTCTGCTCCAAGCGTGACCAAAGTCGTTGAAATTTGCAAATGAAGATCACCGGATTTGCTTATGGAAACGTTCAGCACATCACCGACATGCTTCATCCGGTCCATAAAGTTTTGTAACTGGTTCATGTCGGGAGCTTGAACTAGGGTTTGGGGCAGATCTTGCGCCATGTCAAGAGCGGCTTGGAGTTCAAGAACATCAGATCTAGATAATGGTTTATAGATCTGTAATGGTGGTTTTAATCAGAATCTGAACTCGAAGCTTCTATCTGCTCCAAATCATAGTGCTATGGATTTTCCTGCACTTTCTCCAACAGATGATCATCCTTTAGAAAAGGAGAACTTACTGATGTTCAAATCTTCATCTGGCGGTGTTCCATCTGGTGGCGCAACACGCATCCGTCTTCCATTTCCTACTAAATATCTCCGGAATCTTAACACGCATTAGAGAAATCTTCATTTTCTTCAAATTATTTATTGATCAACACCAATAAATGCCTTTTTTGTGCCCCAATTTGTTGACCGGCCTCACCAAACTCTTCGTCCTCTGTTATTGGACCATTTTAGCTTTTAATCTGATCTGAATTTTCAAGCTATGTGATTCATCATGCTTTCTAGAGAAGTGTCATTAGTGCTCCGACTGTTTGGTTGCTTCCTGCTCGCCTGTTGTATTTGGAAGCATCTTTGGAGCAGAGGAGGACGGCGGTAGTTGAGCTGAGGAGGTGTGCCAGACGGTGGTGAGAGAGAGAGAGGGGGTGGGGTGGGGTGGGGTTGGGGGGTTTAGAGTTTTTTTTCTTTTTTTTTTTTAATTCCCAAAATAAAAAAATTTTAAAAGAAAAAAAAAAGAAATTAAAAAGGGTATATTGGTCTTTTTACCTGGCCAAGGGACCAATAATGTAAGCAAAAGTGTAGTTCAGGGACCATAAGCGTGGAAAAACGAAACGATGACCAAAAGTGAAATTTCATGCAAACCACAGGGACCAAAATTGTAATTTACTCTATGTTTTATTATATAATCTTATAGACACTTGTTTGGTTGTTAAGTTATAGGACAAAGGTTTGATATGATAGACTGGTACTTGTAAATTGTAATCATCTAAAGCCCCTGAACATTGGGTCCGATTTAAAGCTCTTTTGAGTTCATCCCAAAACATCCCCTTTTCAGTTTTCCCCTAAAGCAGAAAAATACAAAATGGAAAAAGAAAAAGACTCTTTAAATGCAATTTTAATTTTTTATGACATAAATTCTAAAATATTTAATCAAACAACAAAATAAACTAAAAGGAGCAACTTTACTTCAAGGGTAAGCAAAGGAAAACCCACCATTTTTGAAACGAACGTTTGTACTGTTACACTATCACTCTACTTATCGACCTTTACC
>CM042015.1:15693788-15711849 GCA_023525715.1 Cichorium intybus | reverse complement strand
AAAAAATGATGAATAACTATTATAACTGGAAAATACGCTAATAATAAAGTTATTAGTAAATAAAAATGGTACATTTTTTCCAAATATAGTAGGAAGCAAAATGATTATTTTAAAAAGAATCGAACATATGACTAGTTATATTATGTAATACTAAGACCAAAACGGAACGAATTTGTGACATAATAACCAAAAACAAAAAATACTTCCCACAAAAAATTTTCGAACATGATTAATAGCTCAAGGATGCAAATTTTATTTTAGGTAAAGAAATTTATCAATGGTAAGCATATAATCTCAAATGATTTTTTTTTTGTTCAGATATCAGTTAATCTTATTTATGTATTCACATCTCTAAGAGATTTTTTGGTACAAAAGCTATTATATAAAGTACATTTAGATTTTAGAGTAATATTTAATTGAATATATATATATATATATTAAAATAACATGGCAAAGGTGGATAGGACCATGAAAGCAATGGAAAAAAATGGACAACTAGACGAAGGGGACAGACTGAGGTTTTGGAGTGGGAGTTGGAGCATTTGTCATTTTTAATGGATTCAAAAAAAGTTGTTGACTACTTTAAACCAAAAAAAACATGGCGAATATATATATTTGTCATTTTTTGATTTTATAAAAAAATATCAACGGTCAAAAAATAGGTTGTATATTTGTTAGTTCGACACGCATGTAGAACATTATAACAAAAACTCACTTCGTTCTTTTTTGTTTTTGAATTTTTTGATAGTCTTTTTTTTCAAAAAAAAAAAAAAAACGAATATACCAAAATCATAACATTTTTTGTCTTTGTATTGATATATAAATTTTTTTTATGATTATAACCGTATAGATTCATAATGTGAATCAGAACTGCAGAAATATGAATCTAAATAATTTACTTAAAATTTGTTTTACTATTTCAACATATTAACCATTTATAATGAATTTAGTAGAATTCACAATGGATTTTATTTACATTCACACAACAATTTACTCAAATTCGCATGTCAATATCATATAGTATTGTGAATGTTAATGGTGAATAAACCACATTTCAAATTTACATGCGATTCACATGTGAATCTTAACTTAGCTGAAATTTCAAAAATAAATTATTTTTTGTATATCATATGTATGTCTATTTGTAGAGAACAAAAAGTTATGAGTTTTCTATATATTCATTTTTTTCGTTAAAAAACCAGGCCAAAAAATAAAATTAAAAACGAAAAAGACAAAGTGAGTTTTTATAATATGGTACATGCACGTCCACCGTAAATTAGATAATTGTGTGGATGAGATTAGTCTTTCGATACTATGGTTTAAATTAGTCACTCATTGGACTTTTAAACACACAGACACACACACCCCACAAGAGAGAGAGAGAGAGAGAGAGAGAGAGAGAGAGAGAGAGAGAGAGAGTGTGTGTGTGTGTGTGTGTGTGTGTGTATGTATGTGTGTGTGTATTTGTGTGAGTGAGTGAGTGAGTGAGAGAGAGAGTGATTAAAAGTACATCTCTCGCTCATTTTCACTGCGGGTTTGGTAAACCCTAGCTAAGGCTTTCGAATTTACTTGGTGCACAAAGAACAATGTATTGAACCTCTTGTTGTGGTCGATATTGGCGACAACCGGAGAGAAAATTCTAAGCTATTTTACATATTGCTTACTTTAGGGTGTGAAAAAACAGATAGATTCTACTTTGGATCCTCAGATCATCTAAAAACATCTCAAGTACACCTAAAAAAGGTACTCGATTCACAAACACTACTTGTAGATTAGTATTGTTGCTTGAATTCGATGAACACAGATCCTTATTGATCTTGATGAATTTGTTTAAATTTGCTTTCATTGCATGCTTTGTTTTGTATTGAATAACTATAAAAACCCAACACTAACTAAATACTCGAGCTCATTTGAGTGAAACTATATTAAATTGTTTAATCAAGCATTATTTGTAATGAATATTACTAAGCTATGTTAGCTTTCAAGCGTCGGTCAAGCACGTCTGTAGCCATTTATAGCTCTAGTCATTTAGCTCCAAAATATGGCGTAAGATATGCCTCTTAGGTTAAAGCTTTAGTCATTTGCTTGGTATTCTTAGGCTAATTGGTATACAAGGGACGTGCATGGCATGGTGGTTACGTGGCAAATCCACCACAACCTGCACAATCCCTCCACATTGGTGTAGTAGCATGCAGGCATGGTTGGGTGTGGCATCAACTCTATGCATTATTTCCTCATTACGTGGCAAATTCATCACGTGAGAACTGTCCAAAATTAAAAAAAATGCTTATTTTTTTCAAAATTATTTTACAATTTAGCTATAAATATACTCCAACTCTATGCATTATTTCCTCATATTACAATCTCTCTTTATCTTATCTATATATTACAACTATTTTTATTATTCTCAAACAATTGTGCAAACACCAACCCAAGAAGGTCCATTCAGACTAGACACAACACATCGGCGATTTCCCCATTACAGCATGAGCATGCTTCAAGGTTATCTCATTCAACATCCAAACCGTTTCCATCAACCCTTTCAATAGACTTCTTTCAACAATCTACATTCACTACAAGAAAACAGGGGTAATAGCTACCAAAAATAGTGACCAACCAAATTCCGTCAGTGATTAGCTACGGCTTTCTGACGGAAAAATGACGAAATTTTCAACCCTAATTCACCTACGAAATACCGACGGTTTAGTGACGAAAATAAACGTGGTAGGTAATCCGTCACACGTAAACAACCGATAACCAACCGAATAGTGACCATAACGTTATTTGGTAGGTATTATGTAGGAGTTTCCTACGGAATAGTGACCGACTTTTTTATTTTTTTTAAATTTTCAAGGCCTAAACTTTGTTTTTTATGCTTCATTTTTTTAACATTTTTATTATACATCAATTACTTCATTTTCTCCAAATTGTACACAATATTTATATATGTACAAACGTACACGTTCAAAGTTAATTACTCGTTTATTCCTTTAATATTATAATTTGTATAACTATACATTGTTTTTAATAGAGCGACACACATAGGCACATATACACATGTACATACACACACGTACCATCGGGATGTTTATTCCTTAGAAGAAAACCCAAAACCAACTCGTTCCTTAGTTTCTTGTTCTTATTCTACTATCGTTTCTCCCCATCGAGTTGTGCAAATGTTTGTTTCTTTATAGATATTATGTATAATTAGGGAAAAATGAAGTATCTAATATATAATATAGATGTTGAAAAAAATGAAGCTAAAACAACGCCAATTAGTTCTCGAAAACTAAAAAATAAAAAAGTTTGGTAGGTAATCCGTCAAACAAGAACAACCGATTACCAACCGTATAGTGACCGATAGCGTTAGTTGGTAGGTATTCTGTAGGAGTTGCCTACGGAATAGTGACCGACTTTTTTATTTTTTTAATTTTTCGAGGCCTAAACATTGTTGTTTATGCTTCATTTTTTTAAACATTTTTATTATACATCAATTACTTCATTTTCTCCAAATTGTACACAATATTTATATATGTACAAACGTACACGTTCAAAGTTAATTACTCGTTTATTCCTTTAATATTATAATTTGTATAACTACATATTTTTTTAATAGAGCGACACACGTAGACACATATACACATGTACATACACACATATGTACCATCGAGATGTTTATTCCTTAGAAGAAAACCCAAAACCAACTCGTTCCTTAGTTTCTTGTTCTTATTCTACTATCGTTTCTCCCCATCGAGTTGTGCAAATGTTTGTTTCTTTATAGATATTATGTATAATTATGGAAAAATGAAGTATCTAATATATAATATAGATGTTGAAAAAATGAAGCTAAAACAACGCCAATTAGTTCTCGAAAACTAAAATGCAACAATTGGTCAGAGGGCACAAAATGCAACAAACCTGTACCTCAATCCCCTCTTCAAATTTCAGGTGAGACATTATATGAAGCCATAATATGTTCATAAGTTAGCATTATCACTTTTACCTGACCCTTTTTCTTTTTAAAAGTTTACTGGGATTTAATGATGGACATAATTGTTGTTATTTAAAGGAATTGAAATTTTGGTAAGTTCTTATTGTTACATTTCAAAGTTATTTTTTTAATTGTAAAAAGAATGGTTATATACAAGTT
Source organism: Cichorium intybus (assembly GCA_023525715.1). Taxonomy (NCBI): domain Eukaryota; kingdom Viridiplantae; phylum Streptophyta; class Magnoliopsida; order Asterales; family Asteraceae; genus Cichorium; species Cichorium intybus. The sequence goes on along the minus strand of CM042015.1, from coordinate 15,707,699 downwards.
ATAGAATAAACTATAATTGATGGAAGTTTCTAACCTTTGGAGACCTTTTGACAAAGAAATTCATCAATCTCATTACAGATGAGATTTACACATGTTGAAGATGGTATTGTTGATTTGAATGATGCCGCTGATACAATGGAGGTAACTTTTTTTTTATGTGAATTATGTTCTATGTGCTTTTTTGTGATAAATTAAAAAAATTATAATGGTAGTACAGGTGCAAAATGGGCTAATATATGACATAACAAATGTTCGTGAAGGCATTGGTCCAATTGAAAAGAAACTCAAGAACAGAATCCGAAGGAAGTAAGCTTTTTTTTTCTTTTTGTTTGATATAACAAATACCACTTTAGTGAAAATTTATAACACACATTCAATTTTTTAGAATTATACAAGTGATTTATGCTTCTTTTTTTATGTGTCATATGTGTTCGTGATATTCTTACATGTTTTTATGTGATATATTATGGTTATATGATAGGAAATTGTTCGTAAGTTGGATAACAAGCGGAGCAATTATACAAAGTTCGAGATCAATCAAGTTACATGTTTCTTCTTCAACAAATATTTAGTTTGATAGTTTTATGTTTTGAGTATGACTACAACATTTAGACGTATTAAGGGAAGAATTTGAAGAAAGACAAGCGGAAATGGAAAGAAAACAAAAAGAAATGCAAGATATGATGGCGGCTTTTATGCAAAGTTGTCCAAATTCTTTTCGACCACTCGGTAACCCGTCAAGTGATCCAAATCCTTAGCTTGATATTGTGAAGCAATTGTAATTTTTGTGTATGAAACTAGCGTCGTGAAACGTGATGCTTAATTAGCTTTTGTGAAGCAATTGTAATTTTTGTATATGAAACAACTAGCGTCTTGAAACACGATGCTTAAATAGCTTTTGTATCCGAATGATATTGTTTGGATGGGTTATTAGGTTTTGTATCGAATATATATGTTATTGTATGTTTCATGTATTCTCTTTTTTGCTACATTTACACTATTAAAAGCTGGAAAATTTTATTTATTTTTTGATTGTTTTAAATTAAAAAAATAGAAGTGACGGATTAGTGACCGAACTTCTGTCACAAAAAAAAGTATCAGATTTGGTAGGTATTCGGTAGTTAAAGCCATCCGTCGGTATTCCGTCACAAAATTGAAAAGGCGGATTTGGTAGCTATTCGGTAGGTAAAGCTTCCCGTCGTAATTCGGTCACTAACTTGAAAAACATGAATCGGTAGATATTCGGTAGGTAATACTTCTCGTCGGTATTCGGTAGCTAAAGTTGACAAAACAAATCCAGTCGGCATTTCGTCGAAGCTTACCGACGCTATTATCCCGTGGCTATTCTGTCACTGTGTCGTCGAAAATCGGTAGGTAAAAATTTCCCACCAGGGTTTTTCCTCCTTTCCAATTCCGTCAGAAACCCGTCGGTAAACTGAGATAGTTACCGAATAGCTACCAAAATCGTCGTCAGTATTACCCTAATATTCTAGTAGTGATTTCAACCTTCTCAAACCCAACAAACTACTCAATCTGGATCGGATCTCAACCCATTTCGGTCCCTGAAACACAGCCTGACAAACAAACGAAAACTTCCAAAAAAAAGAAGCAAATGAACAAAGACAACACAAACGGGTCTAAAGAATTGGACGGACATAGAGATGTTTTTAGCTGTAAAAAATATAAATCCGTGAAAAATATAACAAAAATGTGGATTTTATTTTTATTTCTTTGTTTCTATTTTTATGTATGGCATATAATTTTTATTTTTTTAAATTAATGTAACTTTTCCGTATATTTATTTAATCTTATATTTTTATTTTCAATTAATATAAACTCTAACAAATTATTAAAAAGTAAAAGTAATCTATATCCATAGATAATTGATCGACAAAAGCCAATATAGGACTAGCCCACTTGGTAGAGACTTTACCTCTTAGATTGAAGGTCTTGGGTTCTATCACAGGCATATGTGGATTTCATTAACTTGATGTACTAACTTCTAACAACTAACCAGCCGTTCAAAAAAAAGTGATCGACAAAATAATAAATATGTGATACTAAATAGAAACAGATCAATATGATGTGCTATCGGTATATAGCTGAGCCCTTTGTGCTGTAAGTATAACTCTTTGTTACGAGTCATTCCAATTTGTTATATGCGAAGATTTTATATCTTTTAGTATGTTGTGGTCTTAGACCAAACATCGTACATCATGGTTATTAGCAAGACGCTGTCTTGAGTTTACGTGGGTTTTGGAAAGCTGATGATGCATTTTCACCAAACCTATAAAGAAATGATAGATGCGGTGGTCCTTGAGGTTAATTAATTTGTAGAAATGGCACAGCTTTTGAGTTTTAGTTGCAGGTGGGTCCTTTCTTTTGTTTACAATATTCTGGCAACCAATTGCTGTGGTATGAACCATGATGTGCTACCTGTTTCTAGATAAAGGAACGACAGCGTATACATGTACTCGTACTACATGTTTATTTGATTTCTAGAGGAGGATATTTATGTCACATCAAAACATTAAGAAGATATGATAGGCTGTTTATTTTTTAATAGCTTTTGAACGTATGTTTCTGTTTTAATGTCGTCACAAATTATATAAAGCATATAACTTTTTATCGATTAACTAGTTAAATTTTTTATATTATCTGTTCAATTTTAACAATATTTTATTAGTAATTTTTTTAATAATTTTAGTCCAAATTTAATTTTGTTTACGAATCTAATATCTTTTTGTTACGATTTTTCGTCAAAGTTTTAATTTTTATTTATTTATTATCCTTTCAACTCGTAATATTTCATTTGCTTATTCCATATTTTTTTTTTTTACAATTTTAGCCTAAATTTTATTTTATTTACATACCTATTTTTTTTTTCTTACAAATTTTGTCAAAGTATTAATTAATTTTCTTTATGATTTTAAACATAATTGTTAAGATCCCGATATTGATATTAAATCTTACGATTTTAAGATCATTTAACCAAAAAACGATCACGATCAAAGTAGGATTTATTTGAAGCAAGATATATACTGAGATATTAGGATCCTAAGTAGAATCTTAAGATCTTAACCCGATATGATCCCACCTCTAGTTGTAGATGACCATGATAAACTTATTTGTTTTTCTATTCAATATTATTTCTTCCTAATTTTTATGGTTTATAACTAAAAAACGATAATTCATGCTTAAGAATTTAACTTTGCTTCTATCATCGATGTTTTAATAGAAATTAAGTTATAATATGTACTACAAACAGTCTGACATTAAGAGCAAATTTGTAGATTAGTTCATTGGTAGGATCTTCCGATCCCGATCCCGATCTTACGATCACGATCTTACGAAACATAAAATGATCTTAGGTAAGATCAGGATCTTAACAACCTTGGTTTTAAGAACTAAGTTTTCTTCTATTACCATATTTTCAGCTTTTTTACATCTTATTTTACAGCTTAGTTTTTAAGAATCAATTTCTACAAAATTATTTTTTTTTACATATTTATATATATATGATTTGAAAAGTTTTCGTTTTAAATTTTTTTTTATATTTTTTCTCATAGATTCCTATATATTTGATAGATTGTAGGGGTGAGCAAAAACCGAACCGCAACAAAAAATAACCGAAAAAACCGCAAAAACCGAAACCGAAAAACCGAAACCGATGTGAAAACCGATGGTGCGGTTTATACTTTTACAAAAACCGCAAAATTGTGGTGCGGTGCGGTTTTTACTTTTGGAAAAACCGCAAATAACCGAACCGCACCGATTACCATGTATTAAATAATTATATAATATATGTATTATTTACTTATTATTAAGTTTAAATATGACATCATAGATTAAATAAAATAGTGAGTTTGAACGACAATTTCATTTTGTATTTTGATAGTGGCAATTCCATTTGTCATTTTCACCAATTGTAAGTTATAACTTTTAATTGTTTCATGATTTACTATACTAAGTACAAAGAAACAAATGAGTTTTATTTTGTATTTTCATAGCGGCAATATACTAAATATATAGTCAAACTACTAAAAATTTTATAAAAAATGCGTCGATTTTGAACTTCTGCGGTTTTACAACCACACCATAGGAAAAAACGCACACCATTATATTATGCGGTTAATAATCGAAACCGCACCAAATAAAACCGCACCGCATGGAAAAACCGCAAAACCGCACCGCATTAGAAACCGCAAATTACGGTTTTAGGTTTTCAAAAACCGCAGAATGCGGTTTGCGGTTCGGTTTTGACCAAAAACCACACCAAACCGCACCATACTCACCCCTAATAGATTGTGTTTTTCAAACGAACACATTGTCTCCGTTGCAACGCATGAGGATGCAAACTGTTAGTTTGTATGCAAAACATTCTTTTCAATTGAGTCCAAGAAAGTTTTAAGAAGGATTATGCAACATATGCGAATTATTATTATTTCATAGATAAAATATCTTTCATTAAACACAATAAATAGATAACACATGATTGTAAGGGTTATCAAGAACGGGCTAAATAAGGGCCAAAGTATAAATTATATAAATCTAATATGTAACACCCCTAATATTTGATAGCGAGGAAGTGTCTGAACATTTAAATTGGAATGAAACTATTGACAAATAGACATTTGGTAAGATGTTGTCATACTGAGATGGGGATGACACATGAAGGATAAAGAACAAAGTAAATTTCGATCTCAAGATGCTCAATGTGTTGGGGTTGAGTGGAGTTGGTCAAAAGGTAGACTGCACTGACCAATGTTATTAGAGTAAATAGTGGTGGTGGTGGGTGGAGGCGAATGAAGCCCACAGAGAAGGTTTCACAACCAAACAAGTTTCAACAACTATATTAGCCACACCACAATACTTGGCTTCACCAATGAAGCGAGAAATAAAATACCATGGCGTTTGGAGGACCATGATAAGAGATTGTGACCAAGAAACACATAGTAGCTCGATGTAGATCGACATGTAGTTAGACAGTCGAGCTAGTCGACGTCTGAATAAGGGTTAAGACCACGAGACAGGGACACATAAATTTTATGTAGTGATCAAGGGTGTGTTGCAATTGTATCTCAAGATGTGTTTAAGAGCATTGTGATGTGGCTCTCGAGGATCATACATATAAAGAAAGATTTACTAAACAACATAGGATATGTCCAACTAAGTGAAAGTCAAAATTTTGATGTTCGAGATCGCCTCCGTGTGGTTCATCCTAAGTAGCTAATCGAATATGCTTTTGTCTCTTGGAATCGTATCACCCATGGCGAGGGTCTTGTATAATACAATAAGAGAACGGTTGCTTTTAAGAGTGATCTGTTCATCTACTGTAAAAATCATAAGAGAAAAAAAGTTCATAGAAGGTTGAGAAGTAGTATGCCCTCGTGAGAGTTCACCAGGTTATACCACTGTAGGGCCAAATCATAGTCAAAAGAATAGTTTTGAAGTGCACCATCTGTAATACCGTGTTATAAAAAAATTTATAAATTTTGAGTAAATCATAGTGTAAATAAGATTTAATAAGTTTTTACAAGAGTTAAGAGGGTTAGAAACTTGTTTGGAAGGAATTAAAGTTTAAAAAGATGAGTTTTAGAATCACACGGGTCGTGTAGATTCTACACGGGTCGTGTAGAATCATGCAGTGAGCAAAAGGTTGAGTTCCAGGTTCACACGGGGTCGTGTAGATTCTACACGGGTCGTGTAGAATCAGGCAGTGAGCAAAGGGTTGAGCACCAAATTCTACACGGGGTCGTGCCAAATCTACACGGGGTCGTGCCAGAACCACACGGGGTCGTGCCAGATTCCACACGGGTCGTGTAGAATCCGGCAGTTTCCAATTAAATTGAGGCGGTGGATCCACACGGGTCGTGTGGATTTCCACACGGGTCGTGTGTCGCATCTGAACATTTTTAAAAGTACGATTTTTATTCATTTGGGGTTAAAACCCTTTTCGTCTAAAACCTCTCAAAACCCTAGAAAACCACTTCTAAGCCTTCTAAGTCGATTTTAAGGCCTATTGATCACGAATTGAAGCTAGAGATTAGTTCTTTGAGCTTGAAAGGTAATTCTTCTTGATTTTTACTTTGTTTTGACGGTTAGATTTCTTGTTTTGAGATAGTTCCAGGTGGTTTTAATGAATCACTTGCTACTAGTATAAATTAGAGTGAGTTTACTTGGATTAGTGTGTGTGATGGAGTTCTAATTCGAGACTCAAGTTAGTAAAACATTTGTATTGCGTTTTTAGGGTTATATGAGCTAAATTTGTGAAATTGGAAGTTACAATTAAGATAGTATTGCTATCTTTTGATTGTAACCCTCTATTATGATTCCAATTCCTTGATTGATAAGAATATTGAGCATGATTGAGATTTTTCTTGAAATTGAATATTGAGTTTGAGTCATTGTGTTACAGCTAAAGCTAGACAGGAACACACACGAGGTTCGGGAGTTCCACATATCGACTCAACTTCAGGTGAGTAGTTATTTATTGATAATTATACTTTGATCTGATGTTGCTTACAGATATGAAGTAAGCTATAATTTAATTTGGTTGAATATAACTAAATTTTGAGTATATGAAAGAAAGAGGAATAGTGTGTGAGACACACTATGGACTGAGATAGTCCATTGAGATACAATCAATTGAGATGATAAATGATACGATTCAACTAATCTTAAATTACTCACTGAGCTTTCATAGCTCATATATTGTTTGCTATTGTTGTTTGTATTAGGTTCTGGTAGTGGTGATCGCGGGAAGCAGAATATAAATGGATAGCTAGACTTGGACTTGGACTTTGATGTAGATTTTACTTTTGTTATCTAAATATGTAAAGAAACCCGGTCTTGTTTAATAGTCGTAAACCTTTTGATGTAAATAGCTTAGAACTTAAACTATGCTGTTGATAACAATCTTGTGAAACTTATTACTCTTTTGGGATTATACCTTTGATAATATATGTGTTTGAATAAATAAATTGGTATATCCTAAATTGAGGAATCGGGTGTTACAAGTTGGTATCAGAGCCTTGGTTTAAGAGAATTAAACCTTGAGATGGGTTTAGACTTAAACCAATGTGATTGAAAAGTCCTTAAAAGTCCCGAGTAGCTATCTTCCACGGTGTAACACAATTGAGTTGATTATACACTATATTGAGTATTATAGTGCTATACAATTGAGTTGATTATACACTATATTGAGTATTATAGTGCTATACAATTGAGTTGATTATACACTATATTGAGTATTATAGTGCTATACAATTGAATTGATTATACACTATATTGAGTATTATAGTGATATACAATTGAGTTAATTACACATCATATTGAGTATTATGGTGGTGATTACTAATGAGTTAAATTTCTTTTTCAGTTAAGATGAGCACTGGAAAAGAAAAAGAGCGAGGTGATCCATCAAACGATCAATTGGGATCACGAGATTCGGGTAAAGAGTATCAACCCGAGGGAGAGCGACCTCCCGAGACACAGGGAAATATGCAAGCTATGATTGCTGCTGAAGTAGCTAAAGCACTTAAAGAATTGCTACCCATTTATTTGAGGCCTCAGACGGAAGCTGCAACTGGAGGTCCTTCGGGACAACCACCGGTTCAACCTGAGCACAGGGAGAATCGTGAAGAAGTCTATACTGAAGCGGGCAGAGCTAAAATACCTGAGAAAACAAGGAAGTGTACTTATGATGTTTTCCAGAAGTGCAAGCCATACGATTTCTATGGGAAAGATGATCCCATAGCAGCCAAGAATTGGTTGACACATGTTGAAAAGATGTTTCGTACCAGTAAATGTGATGAGGCAGATAAAGTAGAGTTCGCAACAAACTTGTTAAAAGAAGATGCACAGTTCTGGTGGGAGAATCTGTGTATGGAGATAGGAGAGAGTTTGGCGTATACACTGAACTGGGAACAATTCAAGTTGAAGTTTACTGAATACTATTGTTCCAATAATGCTATGAAAGGAATAGAGGAAGAGTTTTTGAAGTTACAACAGGGGTCAAGAACAGTGCAACAATATACACTGGATTTCAATGAAAAGGCAAGATTTGCACAACATCAAGTTGATACTGAGGAGCGTAAGATGGATCGTTACTTGTGGGGTTTAAAAACCCAGATCCGAGAGTTTTTGCCGAGTTCCAGATATACTACCTTTCAACAAGTTGCTGAAGCAGCAAGATCAAGAGAAAGGGAGTTGCAAAGACAGGAGGAGGAGAGAAGAACCGAAAGAGAAGTTGGAGGATTTAAGAGAAAGTGGGAAGGTAAAGCTGTAGATACTTCTCAGAGATCCATTACCACGGGTTCTCAAGTCCGTGGTGAAACCAAGAAGAATGAAGAGAAATGGTGTAAGAAGTGTAGGCGAAAACATATGGGAGAATGCGATTCCCGAAACCCTCCATCAGTTTGCTTCCAGTGTGGAAAGACGGGACATATGGCTCGCCAGTGTACCGAGAGTCGCCCCGTTTGTTTCAATTGTGGGGAGAGCGGGCATATTCGTCCAAATTGCCCAAAGATGAAATCTGAACCACAAAGAGATTTTCAAAAGACTGGTCAAGGAGGAGGTCGAGATCGAGATGATCGAAGAGATAGGGGTGGTGGTCATGTGAAAACGCGAGCTTTTCAATTGACTGTTGACGAGGCTAGAGATCGGACCGATGTTATCACAGGTATCTTTAGCTTGAACTCTTTTCAAGCAAGAGTACTTTTTGATTCAGGTGCATCTGTGTCTTTTATATCAGAGTCTTTTGCTTCTAAATTAGAAAATCCATTAGTTGAATTATATGAGAAAATAATAGTAGATGTAGCAGATGGTAGATGTGTTTTTGTAAAGAGTCATTATAAACAGTGTCAGCTTGAAATCTATGGGATTGCGTACCCTATAGATCTGAAGCCGATTACTAATCATGAGTTTGATGTAATAGTCGGGATGGATTGGATGGATGATAATAGGGGTCAAATGGATTGTCATGAGAAAACACTTTCCATAAAGACACCGAGTGGTTCCCGAATTTTGATACGAGGTGAACGACGTTCCCGAAAAGTACCAATAGTGTCACTTGCCACGGCTAGAAGATATATAGAAAGAGGGGGTGAATTGATTATGGCACATGTGATTAGTGCTGAGTCAAAACATTCCAAAATAGAAGAAGTAGAAGTGGTTTGTGATTATCCCGATGTATTTCCTGAAAGTCTTCCAGGCGTACCACCAAGTAGACAAGTTGAATTTGTGATCGATGTCATACCGGGGGCGAAGCCGGTAGCTCGACCACCTTATCGATTAGCACCATCTGAGATGGAAGAATTAAAGAGACAGTTACAAGAGTTATTGGAACTTGGATTTATACGTCCGAGTTCGTCTCCGTGGGGTGCGCCTATACTCTTTGTGAAAAAGAAAGATGGATCTATGAGAATGTGTATAGATTATCGGGAGCTCAACAAGATCACTATAAAGAATCGTTACCCGTTGCCGAGGATCGATGACTTATTTGATCAACTGCATGGAGCCACGTATTTTTCAAAGATTGATTTGAGATCCGGCTATCATCAATTGAGGGTACAAGAAGCTGATATTCCGAAGACAGCTTTTCGTACGAGGTATGGCCATTACGAATTCTTAGTCATGCCGTTCGGTTTGACTAATGCTCCTGCTGTTTTTATGGATTTGATGAATCGGGTTTGTCGTCCTTTTCTTGATAAATTCGTAATTGTGTTTATCGACGACATCCTGATTTACTCAAAGAGTCGAGATGAGCACAGATTTCATTTACAACAAATACTAGATCTTCTTCGAAACGAGAAATTGTATGCAAAATTTTCAAAATGCGAGTTCTGGTTACGAGAGATACAATTTCTTGGCCATGTGATAAATGAAGACGGTATAAAGGTAGATCCAGCAAAGATCGAAGCCGTAATGAGTTGGGAGCCGCCAAAGAGTCCAATAGAGGTTCGTAGTTTCTTGGGGTTAGCAGGCTATTATCGACGATTTGTAGAAAACTTTTCTCGTATAGCTATGCCCTTAACCAAATTGACCAAGAAGACGGAGAAATTTAGTTGGACTGAGACACAACAATTAGCCTTTGAACAACTACGAGATAGCTTATGCAAGGCTCCAGTGTTAGCTTTACCGCAAGGAGGGGAGGATTTTGTTCTTTACAGCGATGCCTCCTTTAGTGGTCTTGGATGCGTGTTGATGCAAAAAGGACGAGTGATAGCGTATGCCTCTCGACAACTGAAACCACATGAAAAAGCTTACCCAGTACATGATTTAGAGTTGGCGGCGGTAATCTTTGCATTAAAGATATGGCGACATTATCTTTATGGAGTGCGATTTCAAATATATACAGATCATAAAAGCCTGAAATATCTGTTTGATCAGAAAGAGTTAAACATGAGACAAGTACGGTGGATGGATCTACTAAAAGATTATGATTGTGAAATACTTTACCATCCTGGTAAAGCCAATGTGGTGGCGGATGCACTAAGCCGTAAAGAGTCGCCTATTCGAGTTGTATCGGCTCGAATGGGGATTGTGAGTCGACTACCAGAGTTGATACGAAGATGTCAAGTCGAAGCCAATGACTTGAAGAAAGAAAGAATGATTGGTTATGTAGAGAAACTTGTGGAAAATACACAAGGAATCAAGACTTTCCAAGGGCGAGTTTGGGTTCCGAGACATGGCGAGGCGAGACAGTTATTGCTAGAGGATGCTCACTGTACTAGGTATTCGGTTCATCCTGGTAGTACACGAATGTATTATACCTTAAAACCATACTACTGGTGGCCGGGTATGAAGCGTGATGTGGGACGATTTGTAGAGAACTGTTTGACATGTCTTCAGGTAAAAGCTAATCATCAAAAACCTTATGGAGCAGTACAGCCATTGCCAGTACCAAAGAAGAAATGGGATGAAATCACTATGGATTTCATCACCAAGTTGCCTCGGACTCCTCGAGGATATGATTCAATTTGGGTGATTGTTGATAGATTGACAAAGTCTGCTCATTTTATTCCAATCCGAGAAGATTATCAAGTATCAAAACTAGCTGAAATATATACGAGAGAAATTGTGAAACGACATGGAGTACCAACTTCAATAATTTTTGATAGAGATAGTCGATTCAATTCACATTTCTGGCAGAGTTTCCAAAACCATTTTGGTACAAAAGCTTTATTGAGTACCGCGTATCATCCCCAGACGGATGGACAGTCGGAAAGAACAATACAAACACTTGAAGATATGCTACGAGCCTGCATCATTGATTTTGGAGGCAGTTGGGAAAATCATCTGCCTTTGGTAGAGTTTGCCTATAATAACACTTATCACTCCAGTATACAGATGGCACCTTTTGAAGCTTTATATGGTGCACCATGCCGAACACCAACTTGCTGGACAGAGATGGGAGAGAAACCATTGGCAGGACCGGAAATTGTAGCTGAAACTGAAGAGAAGATACAAAGCATTCGTGAGCATATGCAGGTAGCCCAAAACCGCCAAAAGCAATATGCAGATAGAAGAAGAAAGCTGTTAGAGTTTAATGTTGGAGACATGGTAATGTTGAAAGTGTCCCCATGGAAAGGAATAATTCGATTTGGCAAGAGAGGTAAATTGAGCCCACGCTTTATCGGACCTTTCCAAATCTTAGAGAGAGTTGGAACAGTCGCGTATAAACTTGAGCTTCCAGATGAACTAAGAGGTATCCATAATGTGTTCCATGTGTCACATCTCAGAAAAACATTACATGATAAATCCACTCGAGTACCCTTAGCTGAAGTTCAAATAGATGAGAAATTAAGATATCAAGAAATGCCAGAGCAAATTCTAGAAAAGAAAGTTAAGAAATTGCGAAATAAAGAAGTGGGATTAGTAAAAGTACAATGGCGACATCATAGAGGATCGGATGTCACTTGGGAAGCTGAAGAGGAGATGCGCTCAAAATATCCCTTTTTATTTTAGGAGATTCCGAGGACGGAATCTTTTGAAGGGGGTAAGTACTTGTAATACCGTGTTATAAAAAAATTTATAAATTTTGAGTAAATCATAGTGTAAATAAGATTTAATAAGTTTTTACAAGAGTTAAGAGGGTTAGAAACTTGTTTGGAAGGAATTAAAGTTTAAAAAGATGAGTTTTAGAATCACACGGGTCGTGTAGATTCTACACGGGTCGTGTAGAATCATGCAGTGAGCAAAAGGTTGAGTTCCAGGTTCACACGGGGTCGTGTAGATTCTACACGGGTCGTGTAGAATCAGGCAGTGAGCAAAGGGTTGAGCACCAAATTCTACACGGGGTCGTGCCAAATCTACACGGGGTCGTGCCAGAACCACACGGGGTCGTGCCAGATTCCACACGGGTCGTGTAGAATCCGGCAGTTTCCAATTAAATTGAGGCGGTGGATCCACACGGGTCGTGTGGATTTCCACACGGGTCGTGTGTCGCATCTGAACATTTTTAAAAGTACGATTTTTATTCATTTGGGGTTAAAACCCTTTTCGTCTAAAACCTCTCAAAACCCTAGAAAACCACTTCTAAGCCTTCTAAGTCGATTTTAAGGCCTATTGATCACGAATTGAAGCTAGAGATTAGTTCTTTGAGCTTGAAAGGTAATTCTTCTTGATTTTTACTTTGTTTTGACGGTTAGATTTCTTGTTTTGAGATAGTTCCAGGTGGTTTTAATGAATCACTTGCTACTAGTATAAATTAGAGTGAGTTTACTTGGATTAGTGTGTGTGATGGAGTTCTAATTCGAGACTCAAGTTAGTAAAACATTTGTATTGCGTTTTTAGGGTTATATGAGCTAAATTTGTGAAATTGGAAGTTACAATTAAGATAGTATTGCTATCTTTTGATTGTAACCCTCTATTATGATTCCAATTCCTTGATTGATAAGAATATTGAGCATGATTGAGATTTTTCTTGAAATTGAATATTGAGTTTGAGTCATTGTGTTACAGCTAAAGCTAGACAGGAACACACACGAGGTTCGGGAGTTCCACATATCGACTCAACTTCAGGTGAGTAGTTATTTATTGATAATTATACTTTGATCTGATGTTGCTTACAGATATGAAGTAAGCTATAATTTAATTTGGTTGAATATAACTAAATTTTGAGTATATGAAAGAAAGAGGAATAGTGTGTGAGACACACTATGGACTGAGATAGTCCATTGAGATACAATCAATTGAGATGATAAATGATACGATTCAACTAATCTTAAATTACTCACTGAGCTTTCATAGCTCATATATTGTTTGCTATTGTTGTTTGTATTAGGTTCTGGTAGTGGTGATCGCGGGAAGCAGAATATAAATGGATAGCTAGACTTGGACTTGGACTTTGATGTAGATTTTACTTTTGTTATCTAAATATGTAAAGAAACCCGGTCTTGTTTAATAGTCGTAAACCTTTTGATGTAAATAGCTTAGAACTTAAACTATGCTGTTGATAACAATCTTGTGAAACTTATTACTCTTTTGGGATTATACCTTTGATAATATATGTGTTTGAATAAATAAATTGGTATATCCTAAATTGAGGAATCGGGTGTTACACCATCCAGGCTAGGATATAAGGTAGGGTCGACGACAATAGGCTTGAATTGTTGATTTTGGCAAGAGTGTTGGACAGTGTGAATGGGTTTATAGTTAAACATGTTGGCATGTTCAACTATTACCATGACCTACTTTTCTTTAAGGAACATATTGTTTTTGTTACAAGAGACAACGGTGCTCAGAAAACAACTGGGATCCCCAAGGTCCGTCTTGGAACATTCATTCCCTAAGGAAGCAAGAATTTGATGTAGTAGAGTTGTATAGGATGTCATGAGAAAAATGTCATCAACATAAAGTAACAGGTATATGGTGACACATCCCTAGCGGTAGATAAAATAAGAGATT
>CM042015.1:15683017-15693765 GCA_023525715.1 Cichorium intybus | reverse complement strand
TGTTTTTACATTTTTTTAATAAATAGTGTAGCTTGTTTTGTAATGATATAATTACTTCTACATTTTTTATAACCTTAAGTTGTTAGAAACTTAGAATATGTTGTTGTTGTAAAATACGACGGATCCGAAATGACTTTAGACAATATTAGCTCAATGCGGAATAGGATCAAAATTATCAAACGATAATAATCACAACGAAAAATACGAATGAAGTAAATAAAATAGAGACACGAGGATTTACGTGGAAAACCCAAATCGGGAAAAACCACGGGCGGAGGAAGCCGAGAACCAATTCACTATATTTTGTGGTGTTTACAAAATGTTTGGAGAAATATAAAAATACAAAGAGTTTATAACTCTTATGTATTAATAAAAAGATGAATAAGAAGAGAAGATGTTTTGGTGTGGTGTGTCTTGTAAACTGATTCTCTATGCTTTATATAGAGAATTACACTGCATGCCATCTTTGAAAAGGAAACACAAATGTTGAAAAGCTTAAAGTCGGCAGCCATCAAAACTTGCCAACTTTGAAAATACTGCAGCTGCAAGTTGCATGGAAACTTCTTCACGTGGGTTAACATATGCCTAATTGATTTTGTTAAACAAAGAAAACAACCACCTTTGACTTTTGCTCAAGATTTGAAAGCACTTTCCAGAATCTCCACCTTGATTTCAAAATTGAGCAAGTAACAGACTGATTCTGCAACATGCTTAACCATCATAAAACAACTCATCAATCTTCAAAACTCCATAAGAAACTGCAATCACCATATAGAGAAAAATTGATCCTGAAAAAATGAAATACTTCCTCCACCACGAGCCTAATCAGGCTCAACTGCGATCAGAAATACCCATTAAGTCCAAACATAGGTTGAACTTGGCTATTGGAAGACTTTTAGTGAACACATCAGCGGGATTATAATCTGTATCGATCTTTTCTATGACGCAATCACCTTTTTCAATGATATCACGCACAAAATGATAACGAATATCAATGTGCTTTGTACGGTCATGAAACATCTGATCTTTACTCAAGAAGATAGCACTTTGATTATCATAGAATACTGTGGTAACCTTTATTCTATCATCGAGTTCTCTAAACAATCCCTTCAACCAAATATCTTCCTTAACTGCTTCTGTAATCGCCATGTATTCTGCCTCTGTAGAAGACAGTGCAACTGTAGACTGTAGCTGGGCTTTCCAACTAATAGCACAACCGTTCAGTGTAAACACATACCCTGTAATGGATCTTCGTTTATCCAAGTCTTTGCCAAAATCTGAATCAACATATCCAACCACCCCAGTGTTAGATTGTCCATAGCGTAGACACATAGAAGACGTACCGCGTAGATAACGTAAGATCCACTGTACTGCTTTCCAGTGTTCTCTTCCCGGGTTCGCCATATATCTACTAACCATGCTAACTGCATAAGCCAAATCAGGGTGTGTGCAGATCATAGCATACATCAAAGATCCAACGGCACTAGAGTATGGTACGCGTGCCATGTACTCCATATCAGTCTCAGTAGTAGGACTTAAAGCGGATGATAACTTGAAATGAGCTGCAAAAGGTGTGTTGACAGGCTTTGCTTCATGCATATTAAAACGTCTTAGGACTTTCTCAATGTAACCTTTTTGAGAAAGATGCAAGATCCTAGACTTCCTGTCACGAACAATTTCCATACCTAAAATTTTCTTGGCAGCTCCTAAGTCCTTCATTTCAAAATCAGCTTTCAACTAGTCTTTTAACTTCTGAATCTCCTTCATATCTTTTGCTGCAATCAACATGTCATCCACGTACAAGAGTAAGTAGATCTTTGAACCATCGACACCTTTCTTGAAATAAACGCAGCTATCATAGGTGCACCTGCTGAATTTGTGACTGGTCATGAAAGAATCAAACCTCTTGTACCATTGTCTAGGAGACTGCTTGAGGCCATAAAGAGATTTCTTCAATTTACATACGTAGTCCTCCTTGCCAGGAACTACAAAACCTTCAGGTTGTTGCATGAAAATCTATTCCTCAAGCTCACCATTTAGGAAAGCTGTACTAACATCTAGTTGCTCCAACTCATAATCATTTGAAGCAACTAACCCCAACAATGCACGAATAGAAGTGTGTTTGACTACTGGGGAATAGATGTCAGTATAGTCAATGCCTGGAATTTGACTGTAGCCTTTAGCTACCAACCGAGCTTTATATCTCGGTTTCTCATTCGGGTTAACAGGTTCTTTGAGCTTGTAGACCCACTTGCATTTAACTGACCTTTTCCCTTTTGGAATAGGAACTAAATCCCAAGTACCATTTCTTTGCAAGAATTCCATTTCATTATGCATAGCAATCATCCAATCACTTGAGTCTTTAGATTTGATAGCCTCATCATAATTTAGAGGCTCCGTTTCCGACTCAATATCATTAGCAACAATAAAAGCGTAAGAAACAAGTTCAGCTTCAGCATACCTCTTTGGAGGAACAATTTGTCTTCTCGGCCTATCTCTTGCAATGCTTCGAGTAGTAGCTTGTGGTTGTGAAATTGTTGTTTCTTCAACAACGACATGCTCATTTGGCGAGGAAGACTCTTGTTGCTCAACTGGACTCGGAATGGTGACAGGTGAAGTAGGAAACTCCACCTCCATTTGAGCTTTCTCTTCATTTGCTTTTGATGATGCGACTGTATCTTCTGTAGAGTCGGAAGTTTGATGAATCATAGCAGACTCGTCAAAAGTAACATCTCTTGAGATGATGATTTTATTTAGATCATTGCTCCATAACTTGTAACCTTTAACTCCTGGATTATATCCAAGAAAGACACATTTAAGTGCTCTCGGTTCTAACTTCCCATTGTCAACTCGTGCATAAGCTGGACATCCGAAAGGTTTCAGATGTGTATAATCGGCAGGTTTCCCGGACCATAACTCATACAGAGTTTTCTTTTCGATTGCTCGTGACGGTGATCGGTTGATAACATAGCAAGCAGTAAAAGCAGCCTCCGCCCAAAAGGACTTTGGCAATTTGGAATTTGAAAGCATACATCTGACCTTGTCCATAATGGTGCGATTCATCCTTTCGGCTACACCATTTTGTTGAGGCGTATAGACTACCGTGCGATGTCGAGTAATGCCTTCCTTTCGGCAATAGGCATTAAACTCTTCTTAGCAAAACTCTAGTCCATTATCCGTACGAAGATACTTTACCATCAATCCTGATTGCTTTTCAACCTGAAATTTCCAGTCTCTAAAGGTAGAGAAAACGTCTCCCTTATGTTTTAAGAAGAAACACCTCACCTTCCTGGAGAAATTGTCAATGATAGTGAGCATATAGTTAGCTCCACCTTTAGAAGCAACTCGAGCTAGTCCCCACAAATCCGAGTGGACATAGTCGAGTGGTCCTTTCGTTGTATGGATACCACTTGCAAACCTCACTCGTTTTGCCTTGCCATATACACAGTCTTCACAGAACTCCAAATCAACAATCTTTTGTTGACCAAGTAAACCTCTTCGACTCAATTCTGACATGCCTTGAAAACTCATATGGCCAAGACGAAGGTGCCAAAGACGGGACTGATCTGGATCAGAAAGAGACTTTGAAACAACAGCAGCATCACTCGAAATTGTTTGCCCGTCAAAAAAGTAGAGGTCGGAGGTTTTTCGATTGGCTCTCAGTTTGTCGGAACCATCTTTGAACACCCTGAGAACTCCACCTTTACCGGCAAACTCGTATCCCTTTTATCAAAGGAACTGAGAGATAACAAGTTTCTTCTAAGGTCAGGGACATATCTAATATCCCCAATGGTTCGGATAACGCCATCAAACATACGGATTCTGACTGAACCATGTCCAAGGACTGGACATGTAGTATTGTTACCCATCAACACATAGCCCTGGTTAACCTTTTCAAATGTGTAAAACCAACTTTTGTTGTGACACATATGAAAAGTACAACCAGAGTCGAGTATCTAATCACCAGTGGAATCCAGTTTATCTGAATAAACTGTCAAGAGTTCTCCAATACATTCGACCTCTGCTACATCGGCTTCACCCGAAGTGCTAGCTTGTTTACCATTTGCTGCCGCCTTCTCTTTTTCTTTATTCTTCAACTTGAAACATTCTTCAAGCACATGTCCCTTCTTGTGACAATAGTTACAAAACTTTCGTTTGCCTTTAGATTTGGATCTGGTTCTGTTGGAAGATTGAGAAGTTCTACTTCTCTCTGTTGTTCTTCCTCTGGCATTCAAACCTTCGGCTTTAGCATCATCTGAACCACCACCGGTAATATATTTCATCTTCTCTTTAGAATCCAAAGCTGTAAAGACTTCATCTAAAACAAGAGTTTCACGGCTGTAGATGATCGTATCACGAAAATGGCTGTAGGATTCGGGCAACGATGACAGCAAAAATAAAGCTAAGTCTTCATCTTCATACTGAACATCCATATTCTCCAAGTTATTTATTAACTCTTTGAATGTGGACAAATGTTCAGCTAATGAGCCTCCTTCAATCATCTTGAGATTGAACAGCCGTTGCTTTAGATGTAACTTGTTCGGTAAGCTCTTTGTCATCAATAACTGCTCCAACTTCAACCACAAAGCAGCCGCCGACGTTTCTTTTAGAACATCTTGTAAAACATCGTTTGACAAGTGCAAACGAATCTGGGATAAAGCCTTCAGATCTTTCATCTCTTTTTCTTCTTCGGTCCATGTAACGGGCATCCTTTCGAAGTCCAAGAGCGCCTTGTGTAAATCCATCTGAATGATAATGTCTCTCATCTTTACTTGCCACAACGGAAATCGTGTATTTCGATCCAGCAGCGGAATATCGTATTTCACCGAAGACATGATTAATTACTTGATAAAATGATCCCAACAAGCTAATATCAAAACCCGGATGCTCTGATACCAATTGTTGTAGAATACGACGGATCCGAATTGACTTTAGACAATATTAGCTCAATGCGGAATAGGATCAAAATTATCAAACGATAATAATCACAACGAAAAATACGAATGAAGTAAATAAAATAGAGACACGAGGATTTACGTGGAAAACCCAAATCGGGAAAAACCACAGGCGGAGGAAGCCGAGAACCAATTCACTATATTTTGTGGTGTTTACAAAATGTTTGGAGAAATATAAAAATACAAAGAGTTTATAACTCTTATGTATTAATAAGAAGATGAATAAGAAGAGAATATGTTTTGGTGTGGTGTGTCTTGTAAACTGATTCTCTATGCTTTATATAGAGAATGACACTGCATGCCATCTTTGAAAAGGAAACACAAATGTTGAAAAGCTTAAAGACGGCAGCCATCAAAACTTGCCAACTTTGAAAATACTGCAGCTGCAAGTTGCATGGAAACTTCTTCACGTGGGTTAACATATGCCTAATTGATTTTGTTAAACAAAGAAAACAACCACCTTTGACTTTTGCTCAAGATTTGAAAGCACTTTCCACAGTTGTTTAGTTTGTTTCTTTATTTTCCTTTACGTATATGCTAATGCAATACATACCCGAATATGTTCTCTACATATTAGACATGTTCTCTACATTTTTCATCGATGATGAAGAGGACTCGGAGGCCATCGACTCTTGCATTAAGTCATGGTTACTCTACTTGTAACCACAACCTTCTAAAAATTATTTCTACTGATAATTGTCTGCCACAAATCTTTGGGACTCTAACATGACAAATTCTTCGGTTCTTCATCAACAACTCAACAACTAAATATCCAGTAGGTTACAACTTCCAGACCAATTCCAAAAATACCAAAAAAAGATTCCTCCTCTCCCATTCCAAATTATGTCACACATTGAAGAGTCTTGTTGATGCTCTCGTTGATGCCGATTCCCTATCAAAGACGTGGAGTTAGTTATGCAAATCTTAGGCTAATTACATGCTTCCTCCCATAGCATAGTTGATGTTATCATTAATACTAAGCATTTTCCCTCTTTTTTTTAGAAACTAAAATATGTCTCTTCCCATGAATCACGTGAAGAAATAACTAATCCCTTACTTGACAACATCCTGCAACCAAATACCCTAACACCCAACCCGAAAGGTCAAAAAAAACGGCTCCATAAAAAATATAACTAAGACCATCTCCAATGCATTGAACTCTTAAAGAGTTCAATGGAGTGCCAAGTAGGAAAAAGAAACAATTTGAATTGATTTTTGATTTAATAAAAATTATATTGCACACACTATTATCCATTAAACTCTTGTAGTAGAGTTCAATGGGGATTGAACTCCACCATCCATGTAATCATCTCTCTCCTATTTTAAATTCACTTAAATTCTCATTGAAATCTTATGATACTACCATTAGAGATGGCCTAAAAGGTAATTCTAGTGTTTCAACAAAATGGGAAAGTTAAGCTTACTATGCGCACCCTCAATAATATAATTCATACCCTCCTCATTCAAGCCTCTCTTCCACCCAAATTGTAGGTCAAGGCCCTTCGCTCCGCGATTCACATTTTCAATCTTCTTTCGACCTCAACTCTTTCTTTCAAAGCTCTATTTAAGATGTTTGGTTTTTCCCCGTCGTACATGCATCATGTATTTGGCTGCATCTGCTACCTAAATAACTGGTCCTCACAAATTAGCTCATCGCTCTTTGCTTACATCCACTTGGGTCCATCGTCTGACCATCGTGGTTATCGATGCTAAGACCTAATTACTCAACAAGTCATTATTTATTAGCATGCCACTTTTGACGAATACCCTTTCAAACTTTTACATTCTTTATGCTTAGAGTAATTGTATTGATTCCTACCAATATTCCTACCCATGTGAAATTATAACAAGTGTCATATTTAATAAAACTAATAATATTTTAATACACATGTCACAATTTAGCTTGAGTAGGAAGATTAGTAGGAATAAAAGGTAGGAACAAAAACAATTTCTCTTATGCTTATACAGAGTATGAACCTTCTCTTCCAAAGGAGGCGCCTTTTAATCTCCCTTTATCACACTCATCACCTCCTATTACTAATTATGGTTCTGTCACCACTAATACATAAAGCACTAACAATCCTTCTTCTTTTGTATCGTTGGAAAGAGAGGATCTACCAATATGTGAGATATCGAGAAAATTACCCTTTCTAAAGACAATACCCGTGTATGTGGATGAATTGAGATTAGCAGTAGAGTTTGTCATGTGAGCCGATGCACCCGGATCAACATATGTCATGAGTGTTGTGATTAACATGACACTGCGAGGAAAAGGCACGAGCCAATTCGGCATTGAGAGAAGAACAATGTTGACGAAGGTTGGGAGATCGGTAGGGAGGGTGTCGTCCATGACTTAGGCCACTAGAAGAAACACCACGAGGCTGAGACGAACGACCACAATGGCCAAAATATCCACCATGAGCAGGATGATCAGGGCATTGATTTTTGGGCAATGAAGGCAGCAACTGGAGAGCCAATATCATGGATGAAGGAGAGGAAAAGCTCGCAACTTTCAGCTTGAGCAGTGGATAAGGTACTAAGGCTATGGGGTGTGCAAGACACCATAACAACCTCATGACACTCGCTGTCGCTATGTCAGCGACACGTTATCATGACAACCCCATGACACATCACAGGAAATACAAGACACCATGACATCCATTTTATTTTCCACATCATCTTTTTATTTTACGTTTTTTATAATTAAAATCAAACATTATATTAAATTAAAAAAACATTATATTAATTAAAAACCATAATATTAAAATGAAAATAAAAAGACATTACATTAAATTAAAAAAAACATTAAAAAAATTAAACATTTCCTAAATTAAAAAACTACTGATTTAAATATTTTTTGCGAATTCTTTCACTCATCGCTTGGATTGTCGCGATGTCTTCTTCGGTCCCCGATTTGCTCAGAACTTGAAAATCCAACCGCGTTTCTTGAATTTCGTTGTAGCGGTTGAATTGTTCAACGAGAGCATCGACCTTCTCGACAACTTGGTCTTTGGAAGACGAGTCGGAGGCGGCTCGTTTTGCTTGGTCGCGACTGATCGGGCGGTAAGCGGAGGCATCTCGTTTTGCGGTGAAGCGTCGTCATCAAGGTCGATCGGGTCTCAAGCGTCGGAAGTGTCGTCGTTGGATTCCGAGACCCTCGCACGTTTGGATCCCGTGCTCGAGCCGACGGAATCGGGAGTTAGTAGCCATTTTGGATCGTTTCGCATCGTCTCCCAAGCTTTCAAATGAGCGAACGGTTTTCCAAGTAGTCGAGTGTATTGTTCCATCGCCTTGTTGAAAATTTGGAACTCGTTTTCGCCGCTTCGGCGAATGTTGACCAAGTTGTTGAATATTCCGTTGAACTAGGTACACTCTTGGCGAAGTTTCTACCATTTCCCGGTAATCCCATCGTTGTTACGGTACGCTCCACGGCTCATCGCTTCGTGATAATAGGCTAAAATAAGCTCCCACAACCCTTGGGAACTTTGGCTTTGTCTATTTCGTTTTTGTGAATCGGTGGAAATAGCGAGCCACGATTTCACCAATTGCACTTCTTCGTCTTGCGTCCACGGAACATTTGCTTATTGGGCGTTCCGTGTCTTGTTTCGCGAACTATTCTTCTTCTTCTTTTTTGATGAAGACGCGAATGGTGGTTGTGTTTCCATGACGACCTCGTCGGGGGATGCTTGTGGCGGTGGTGATGGAATCGGTGGTGATTGCATGGGCGGTGGTAATAGAAACGGTTGTGACGGTTGTAGAAAATGTGGGTATTGGTAAGGTGGTGGGTATGGATATTAGTTTTGTGGTGGGTAGGTATGGATACGGGTATTGGGGTGGAGACGAATCCGTAAGCAAGCTCGTAAAAGTGCAATTCGGCGAATAATTTACGTTATATTCGCCTACACAAAACGGGTTTGGGTTTGACGGGGGAGTGATGGGATCGTTTTCCATTCTTGGATGTAAAAGATGTTTGTTTGTGTGTGTAAATATGAGATGTAAAATATGTGATTTGTGTGTGTAAAAATGAGATGTATATATATAGTTTTTATAGAAAAAAATGTTTCTTTTTTTAAAACCCAACGGATAGATTTTCGAATTCAACTGTCAAATGACCGTTCTGGAGCGTTAAGTCGATGCCGTCCTCGAGACACGGATGTCATAGAACGGACCGGGGGGAGGGGGTGTTTGCCGCATCTTTCCTGCTGAGGTGACAGCATACGGGGGGCTGCGTCCCTCCACACCCTACAGCCTAAGGACCTAAATCTACAAAGAAACCGATGTGATTTATTGACTTCATCAATTGGGTAACATATGACGGCTAACTAGTCACATATTGCTTTAAACTTACAACCAACAGAGGAATTACCTTTTTGTAGTTGCTGAAGAGTGTCTCATAGAGTTTGCATCCACTTGACAAAATCATGACCGTAAGCAAGCTAAAAGAAATAGGGTTTATTTCATAAAAAAAATCTTATATTTAAAAAAAAAAATAATATATATATATATATATATATATATATATATATATATATATATATATATATATATATATATATATATATAATGATACGACATAATAGGGAAGTAAAAACCAACCAGAGGACCAAAACTCTAATTGAGTTGTTTAAATTATTGTTTGTGTTTTTAAGGTTTTTTTATGGTTGTAGTTTATAAATTTGGAATTATTTATATAAAATTTCAAAAACTTGTAACGGGAAAAAGATACCCGATTATCCGTTGGGGATGAGAATGGGGACTGATTTTTAATATCCGATGGTTATGGGGATGGAGATGGGGATACGGTTATGGGATGGGGAATGTGATCCCCGGCATATCCGTCCCCATTGCCATCCCTATGAGGAAGGGAGGTTTTGACATTGTAGGGGGAGGAAGAGCCGCCACCTACCAAGGGAGCCAGAATTGGGGGTGACGAGAAAGTAGGATCGATGATAATAGGTTGATACGATATAAGGAACATTATTTCACCTTGAATGTTTCCCATTGTATTGATGTGTATGTATAGTACAATTATATATATGATAAAATTATAATAAACAAATTAGCCTAAAATATAAGATTTGAAAAACAAAATCAAAATCATATCCTATCATATCTTATCTATTATAGTTTTTCACGTATCAAACATAAATAAAATAAGAATTGATGTAAATAGTAATATTTTTTAATGACAAGTTTGGTCGAGTTTAATTGCGAATTAAGTATAAAAAAGTTGGAATCAGGTTTGAATTAAACGTTGTGTATTTCGATGAGGAACGATATTTTTTTATAAAAATTTAAGTTAACTATGTTAATAGTCATAGTCTTAAAATTGTTTCCTTTTATCTATTAACATGCATTCTACTTGTTGATAATATTATTAAGGCTGTGAGGAATACATACAACGTGAGTGTCGTGGGGACTACGTGGCATGTGGTCACGGCGTGGAACACCGCCCCCCTTGGCATGGGTGGCGTGGCCGTGGGTTGGCGTGGGTAGGGCAACGGCAAGCAACGCCGGTTCTCTTTCTCTCTCTTCTTCTTTCTCTCTATCTCTCTCTTCCTTTCTCTCTCTTCTTAATAATATTATAATATATAGAAAATTAAAAAATAAAATAAGTGATGTGGAGTGGTGGGTATTTCTTTGGTGGTGTGGTAAGCAAGTGAGATGATGTGTCGGTGACGTGGCATCACTTTTCAGGTGGGTTTGATGCACTCCTTATAGCCTAAGTACACATGTCATCTTTTCCTAGGAAAGTGGACCATTTCAAAAGAAAATCAAGCATCTCTAACTGAA
>CM042015.1:15679245-15682994 GCA_023525715.1 Cichorium intybus | reverse complement strand
ATATATATATATATATATATATATATATATATATATATATATATATATATATATATATATATATATATATATATATATATATATATATATATATATATATATATATATATATATATATATATATATATATATATATATATATATATATATATATATATATATATATATATATATATATATATATATATATATATATATATATATATATATATATATATATATATATATATATAGGGTTTGGATCATGAAGGAACCCCTAAAATACTAAGAACCTGAGAACCCATTAAAAAAAAGCCCCAGCCCACTAAAAACGCGTCCAAACCCGGAAGTAAGGCGGAAGGTTAAAAGCGTCATTTCAAAATAACACATATCCGGACGCTAAAGAAAAGCTGCGAAAAGAACAGTCTGAAATTTCAATTCAAATCCAAAGATTTGATTCGATTCTCTCAAAATTTTCTCCCGTAAAATCTACGATTCTCTCAAAATTTTCAAAGAAACCCTAAGTTTCAAAGAAACCCTAACCTTTTCTCGAACAGATCGTTCAAATCCTTGTTCGAAATCAAGACGGTTCGCACAAGATCGTTCAAATCGAGGTATATTTCTACGATTTTTGGAAGTGATTGAAATTTAAGCTTACTTAGAGTCATATTGTACGTTTTATGCTTAAATCATCAAATAAAACCTGGGGAGGTAGCACTCTCCACTCATTTTCTTCAATTTTGTCTTCTAGGTTTAGCATTCTCCACAAATCCACAATTCCATGGTAATTTGCTCTTTATATGAAAGTTTTGTTAGGATTCTATGTTTAATTCATGAGTCTAATAACATTATCACGTGATTTTGCTTGAATTCTAGTTTACAGTGTTCTCTTGGAGCTCGTAAATCAAAATTCTATGAGTAAAGAATTGAAGTTTTAAAAAATCAAATCAAATGATATTTTAGCTTATAATTGTGTTTTCAAATCTTAATTTCGGTTGATGGTTTCAAATCATAAGGTTAGTGTTCTCTTACCTAATGGATCACTATTTGATATATCTAAATTCGAAGTTGATTCTTTAATTGATGGATTAGTTGTGTTAATGGTGTTAATCATGTTCTGTTTTAGTGTTAGGATACACATTGAATTTCAATTGGTCATTAGAAGTTGAATTAGATGTCTTAGATTGTTTTCGAAAGTGATTCATGTTTATTAATAACTGTTATTTCGATTGTTACAGGTTATATAAAGTTACTTCTTTCAAAAAGTTATGAGAAAAAAAAGTGAAAGGATTATGAAAAAAAGCTTGAGGAAGTTCAAAAATGATAAAGATGATCCGGTCTTAATAGAAGATGATGATACTTCTGATACACAAGAAGAAGAAACTCAGAAAACTGAAGACTCTGAACCCAGAACACAAGAATGTAAGGACCAAAACTGTAATTCAGTTGAAAAATATCTAATCAGAAGGACCAAAACATATACATATAAATATGCATATGCATATTTATATGAACATTAAAGACGCAATGTTAAAAAAGGATATGCATATGAAATACAAAAATCAATCTTTACAACATGCATATGCATATCCATATAAATATTCTTTGTACTGACATTGTTAAGTATATCAACATGCAGGTACTCCCAACATGCTTATGCATAATGCATATAAATATTGAAAAATATTTAAATTACAGTTTTCATCCCTGTGTTTTAAATTTAGATTAAATCACAAGGACCAAAACTGTAATTAACTTGAAATAAATTTGTATCAAGATGCATATTTTTTTAAATTTAAAAATATGTAATCAGAAGGACCAAAACTCTAATTTACTTTAAAAATAGAGTAAACTACAGTTTTGATCCTTGTGTTTTACATTAACTTACATTTTTTCTCCTTTATACAAGATTTTTTTACTTTGAAAAATATGTAATTACAAGGAACGAAACATATGCATATAAATATGCATATGCATATGCAATATGCATACACATATTTATATGCATATATTTTATCTGTACATATATTCAGTTGTGGTCGTGTCGACCTTCTTGTTTAAATTAATTTACAATTTTGGTCCTAATCTTATAAACTATAATTTGTGATCACTGTGTTTATATTAATTTACATTTTTTCTCCTTTTTACAATATTTTTTTTTCTTTAAAAATATTTAATCACAAGGACTGAAACTCTAATTAATTTAAAAATATCTGATCACACGGACTAAAACATATGCATATAAATATGCATATGAATATGCATAAATATGCATATGCATATTTAAATGCATATATATTTGATTATCTATACACATATTCACTTGTGCTCTTTGTGGTCCTTGTGGTTAAAATTAATTTACAATTTTGGTCCTAATGTGATATTTTTAAAAACAGTCATTTAATCTATAAAATATTTATCTATGTATAAATATTCTGATATATGTTTTGAAAATATATTGTAGGGTCCAAAACAACAAAGACAACTATTATATCAAAAGAAAAAAAAACAAGAAAATCAAAAAGAAAAATAGATTCGAAGAAACAGAAGATTGTTTTCGAAGAAACTAAACAAAGACTTGAAAAAAAATCAGATGACATTATTCATACAAGGACAACACCAACACAGTTTTTAAGTGTAATTGAAAAATTAAACAAAAAACAAAAAGAAGCAGTAACAAGTATGGGTTTTGGTTCTCTATTAGATATGAAACTGGATGTTATACCATCAAAACTAGGGTATAATCTAGTTGATATTTTTGATGATGAAAAACTTTTGCTTAAAACATCCGAGGGTGTCATAAAAATTAGTATAGATTTAATATACGATTTATTGAGAATTCCAAAAGGAGATGTAAATTTAGAAGATTTAGAAGAACACCCTGATGCACATCCAGTACTTCAGAAGTTCCAGAAACAATTCAAAGATTTCAAAAAGATAAGCAAAAAAGATGTTGCAGAGAAGATAATGAGCACAGGAGATCATGGAATTTTATTCAAATTAAATTTTATTGTTTTATTCACAAATAGTCTTTGCAAATCTCAAAAAAGCGGGATTTGCCTAACAAAAGTTGTTAACAAGTTAGTTGGAAAAGTTGACATTTCAAAAGTCAACTGGTGCAACTTTGTTTTGGAGGCTTTGAGAGGGTCGAAAAAGTATTGGAAGAAAAAAAATGATAACAGTTTTTATGCAGGACCGGTAGCAGTTTTACTTGTAAGTATTTTTAAATCTATTAAACTGTTTTAATCTATTGAAAATAATTAACAAAAATTATTTTGGTGCAGCTTGCTTATATTCAAACAGTAACATCAGCAGATGATGGATCTAACAAAACAAATCTGAAAAAAGTTCCAGCAATAAACTTCTGGAACAAAGATGAGATGAAAAGAAAAAATTTTTATGAACCAGTAAAGGTGAAGAAAGTGAGAGAAGGTAAATTGGAAGAAGAAGAGATTCCTTCAACAAAAAAACATAAATTGGAACCAACTGTTGAGGTATATTTATATTCATATACATACATCTTTACAAATTTTAAAATTTATTTTAATATATGTTTTTTTCTTTCAAAGGTGAAGAAAGGAAAAGAAGATAATTTAGAAGAACAAGAGATCCCAACAAAAAAGCGTAAATTAGAACCTACAATTGAGGTATATATGTATATCCATATTAATATGCATACTTTAATGTACTGATTAAAAAATATTTATATTTAATAAGTATATGGAAACATATTTTTATTTATATGCATATTGTTATTTATATGCATATGC